>JAKEPQ010000684.1:0-95069 GCA_024500445.1 Entomyzon cyanotis | reverse complement strand
GGACTGGGATGAACTGGGAGTGACTGGGGAGGCTGAACTGGTCTGAACTGGTTTCATCCAGGCATTCCCAGGGATTTCAGGAATTCCCCAGTTCAATCTGCTGCTGCTGGGGTTGGGATGGACTGGGATTAACTGGTCTAAACTGGGATAAAGTGGTCTAAACTAGTCTAAACTGGTCTGAACTGGTCTAAACTGGTCCAAACTGGTTTCCATCCAGGCATTCCCAGGGGTTTCAGGAATTCCCCAGTTCGATTTGCTGCTGCTGGGGTTGGGATGAACTGGGATTGAACTGGGATAAACTGGGAGTGACTGGGAGTGAGTGGAGAGGCTGAACTGGTCTGAACTGGTTTAAACTGGTTTCCATCCAGGCATTCCCAGGGATTTCAGGAATTCCCCAGTTCGATTTGCTGCTGCTGGGGTTGGGATGGACTGGGATTAACTGGTCTAAACTGGGATAAAGTGGTCTAAACTAGTCTAAACTGGTCTAAACTGGTCTGAACTGGTCTAAACTGGTCCAAACTGGTTTCCATCCAGGCATTCCCAGGGATTTCAGGAATTCCCCAGTTCGATTTGCTGCTGCTGGGGTTGGGATGGACTGGGATGGACTGGTATCAACTGGGATAAAGTGGTCTAAACTAGTCTAAACTGGTCTAAACTGGTCTAAACTGGTCTAAACTGGTCTAAACTGGTCTGAACTGGTCTGAACTGGTTTCCCTTCCCAGGCATTCCCAGGGATTTCAGGAATTCCCCAGTTCAATCTGCTGCTGCTGGGGTTGGGATGGACTGGGATTAACTGGTCTAAACTGGGATAAAGTGGTCTAAACTAGTCTAAACTGGTCTGAACTGGTCTAAACTGGTCTGAACTGGTTTCCATCCAGGCATTCCCAGGGATTTCAGGAATTCCCCAGTTCGACCTGCTGCTGCTGGGCGTCGGCCCTGACGGTCACACCTGCTCGCTGTTCCCAGGCCATCCCCTGCTCCAGGTGAGCCTGGGGAAATCTGGGAATTCTGGGGATTTGGGGGAATTTTTGGGGAATTTTTCTGATTTTTTTGGGGATTTTTTGGGGAATTTTTTGGGATTTTTTTCAGAATTTTTTGGGATTTTTTTCAGATTTTGGGGGGATTTTATCGGATTTTTGTCAGATTTTTTTTTCAGGTTTTTTGGGGATTTTTTTCAGATTTTTTTCAGACTTCAGAATTTTTAGGGATTTTTTTTTTTTTTGGGGGGGATTTTTTGGGATTTTTTTCGGATTTTTTCGGAATTTTTTCGGATTTTTTCAGATTTTTTTCAGAAATTTTTGGGATTTTTTTCAGATTTTTGGGGGATTTTTTTGGGATTTTTTTCATCGTTTTTGGGATTTTTTTTTATTTTTGGGGGATTTTTGGGGGGATTTTTTTTCCAGAATTTTTTTTATTTTTTTCAGATTTTTTTGGGATTTTATCGGATTTTTTTCTGATTTTTTGGGGGATTTTTTTCAGAATTTTTTGGGATTTTTTTCGAATTTTTTCAGGGTTTTTTTTTTTTTTCCAGATTTTTTTGGGATTTTTGACAGAATTTTTTCAGATTTTTTTTCAGATTTTTTTTTTTCAGAATTTTCTGGGGTTTTTTCTGGATGTTTTCAGATTTTTTTCAGAGTTTTTTCGGATCTTTTCACAATTTTTTGGGATTTTTTAAAATTATTTTTTCAGAATTTTTTAGGATTTTTTTCAGATTTTTTTCAGACTTTTTTGTGATTTTTCCTGGATTTTTTTTAATGGAATTTTTTTCAGATTTCGTCCAGAATTTTTTTCTTTTTTCTTTTTTTTTGTTTTTGGACAATTTTTTCGGCTTTTTCTTAAAAATTTTTTTACTAACATTGGAGAATTTTTGGAAACTTTTTCCCCTTTTTTACTCATTTTCCCTCACTTTTTCCTCAAATTTTCTTCACTTTCCTCCTCCCTTTCCCCCATTTTCCCCCAATTTTTCCCCCAATTTTCCCCCAATTTTTCTCAATTTTCCCTCAATTTCTCCTTAATTTTTCCTGAATTTCTCCCTCATTTTCCCTCATTTTCTCCCTTTTTTCCCTCATTTTTTCCTCCTTTTTCCCTTCATTTTCCCCTCACTTTTCCCTCATTTTTTTCCTCAATTTCTCCTTAATTTTCCCTCATTTTTCCCCCTTTTCTCCCCCTTTTTTCCCCATTTTTCTCTCATTTTTCTCTTTTTTTTTTCTCAATTTTCCCCTCAATTTTCCCTTGATTTTCTCTCTATTTCTCCTTATTTTTCTCTCAAGTTCTCCTTAATTTTCCCACATTTTCCCCTTTTCCCCCTACTTCTCCTCATTTTTCCCCAACTTTTCCCTCATTTTCCCCTTAGTTTTCCTTCACTTTTCACTCACTTTTTCCCTCAATTTTCCCCCAATTTTTCTCCCAATTTTCTCTAAATTTCTCCCAATTTTCCTCAATTTACCCTCAATTCTTCTCCATTTTCCCTCAATTCTCCTCCAATTTTCCTCAATTTTTGCCCCAATTTTCCCTCGCTTTTCCCCCAATTTTTTCCCTTTTTCCTTCTTTTTTCCCCTCATTTTTCCCCTCATTTTTCCCCTCATTTTTCCCCTCATTTTTCCCCTCATTTTTCCCTCATTTTTCCCTCATTTTTCCTCATTTTTCTCCATTTTTCCCTCATTATTGTTCCCTCATTTTTCTCCAATTTTCCCTCACTTTTCCCCCCAAGTTTTCCCCTTTTCCCCCAAAATCCTATTTTCCCAATTTTCCCAATTTTCCCCTTTTCCCCGTTTTTCCAGGAGCAGAAATTCCCAATTGTCTCCATCCTGGATTCTCCCAAATTTCCCCAATTTTCCATCCATTTTTTTCTCAATTTTCCCTCAATTTCTCCTTGATTTTCTCTCTATTTCTCCTTAATTTTCCCTCAATTTCTTCTTCATTTTCCCTCCTTTTTCCCCTTTTTCTCTCTCATTTTTCCCCATTTTTCTCTCATTTTTCTCTCATTTTTCTCTCATTTTTCCCCAATTTTTCCCCCATTTCTCCCAAATTTCCCAATTTTCCCAATTTTCCCATTTTTCCCGTTTTTCCAGGAACAGGATTTACCAGTTGCCTCCATCCTGGATTCCCCCAAATTTCCCCAATTTTCCATCCATTTTTTTCTCAATTTTCCCTCAATTTTTCTTTAATTTTCTCTCTATTTCTCCTTAATTTTTCCTCAATTTCTTCTTCATTTTCCCTAATTTTCCCCTTTTTCTCCCCCATTTTTCTCTCATTTTTCTCTCATTTTTCTCTCATTTTTCTCTCATTTTTCCCCATTTTTCCCCAATTTTTCCCCAATTTTTCCCTCATTTCTCCCCAATTTCCCAATTTTCCCATTTTTCCCATTTTTCCAATTTTTCCAGGAACAGGATTTACCAGTTGCCTCCATCCTGGATTTCCCCAAATTTCCCCAATTTTCCATCCATTTCTTTCTCAATTTTCCCTCAATTTCTCTTTAATTTTCTCTCTATTTCTCCTTAATTTTTCCTCAATTTCTTCTTCATTTTCCCTCATTTTTCCCCTTTTTCTCCCCCATTTTTCCCTCATTTTTCCCTCATTTCTCCCCCATTTTTCTCTCATTTTTCTCTCATTTTTCCCCCATTTTTCCCCAATTTTTCCCCCATTTCTCCCAATTTTCCAATTTTCCCAATTTTCCCGCTTTTTCCAGGAACAGGATTTACCAGTTGCCTCCATCCTGGATTCCCCCAAATTTCCCCAATTTTCCATCCATTTTTTTCTCAATTTTCCCTCAATTTCTTCTTGATTTTTTTCTCTATTTCTCCTCAATTTTCCCTCAATTTCTCCTTAATTTTCCCTCAATTTCTTCTTAATTTTCCCTCATTTTTCTCTCATTTTCCCCCATTTTTCCCCAATTTTTCCCCATTTTCCCCCAATTTTTCCCCCATTTCTCCCAAATTTCCCAAATTTCCCAATTTTCCCATTTTTCCCGTTTTTCCAGGAAGAAAACCTGCCAGTTGCCTCCCTCCTGGATTCCCCCAAGCCTCCCCCAGCTCGGGTGACAATGACATTTCCTCTCCTCAACTCCTCCAAATCCATCATTTTCGTGGCTTCAGGATCCTCCAAAGCCTCAGTGCTCAAGGTTGGTCCAAATCCCCAAATTCCCACTTTTTAGGATTTTTTTTTGGAATTTTTAAAAATGTTTTCAGAATTTTTTTGGAATTTTTGAAAAATTTTTTTAAAATTTTTTTTAGATTTTTGAAAAAAAAAAAAAACCCTACATTTTTTTAGACTTCTAAAAAAAATTTTTTTTAGATTTTTAAACCTTTTAAAAGTTTTTTTTAGATTTTTTTACAATTTTTAGAGCTTTTTTAGAATTTCTAAAAATTATTTTGGAATGTAAAAAAAATTTTTAGTTTTTTTAAAATTTTTTTTAATTAAAAAAAAATTCAGTATTTAAAAAAAATTTTAAGTTCTTTTGTTTTTAAAATTTTTTTTAGAATTTTTAAAAAAATTTTAGAATTTTTTAAAATTTTTTTTTAGATTTTTTTTTAGGTTTTTTAAAATTTTTTTTAGAATTTTTAAAATTTTTTTTTAGATTTTTTTTGATTTTTAAAATTTTTCTTTTAAACTTTAAAAAGCCTTTTTAGAATTTTTAAAATTTAAAAAATTTTTTTTAATTTTTTTTTTTTTTTAGTTTTAAATTTTTTTAATTAAAATTTTTTTTTTTATAATTTCTTTAGAACTTTTTTAGATTTTTTTTCAGAATTTTTAAGCATTTTTTAAAATTCCCTTTTAATTTTTAAGAACTTTTTAAAAATTTTTTAAAAACTTTTGGTTTTACTTTTTTTTTGGTTTTAATTTTTTTAAATTATTATTTTTTGAATTTTTTTTTGGTATTAAAACTCTATTTATTTATTTTTTTTTCCAGAGGATTTTGGAAGGAAATGAAGAAAATCCACTTCCTGCTGCTTTGGTGAAACCAAAATCTGGGAAAATCCAATGGTTTGTGGATGAGGAGGCAGCGAGGGAGCTGGAAATTCCCCTGGAAAAATATCCCAAAAAGTGAGGAATTCCATGGAAAAACATCCCAAAAAGTGAGGAATTCCATGGAAAAATATCCCAAAAAGTGAGGAATTCCATGGAAAAACATCCCAAAAAGTGAGGAATTCCATGGAAAAATATCCCAAAAAGTGAGGAATTCCATGGAAAAATGACTGAAAAATCAGAGATTTAATTAGGGAATTTATTAGGATTTTGGAGATGAAATTCCCCTGGAAAAATATCCCAAAAAATGAAAAATTCCATGGAAAAATATCCCAAAAAATGAAAAATTCCATGGAAAAATATCCCAAAAAGTGAAAAATTCCATGGAAAACCAACTGAGGAATGTGAGATAGAAATAGGGAATTATTTAGGATTTTAGAGGTGGAATTTTCATGGAAAAATATCCCAAAAAGTGAGGAATTCCATGGAAAAATATCCCAAAAAGTGAAAAATTCCATGGAAAAATGACTGAAAAATCAGAGATTTAATTAGGGAATTTATTAGGATTTTGGAGATGAAATTCCCCTGGAAAAATATCCCAAAAAGTGAAAAATTCCATGGAAAAATATCCCAAAAAATGAAAAATTCCATGGAAAAATATCCCAAAAATAGAAAAATTCCATGGAAAAATATCCCAAAAAATGAAAACTTCCATGGAAAAATATCCCAAAAATAGAAAAATTCCATGGAAAAATATCCCAAAAAATGAAAACTTCCATGGAAAAATATCCCAAAAATAGAAAAATTCCATGGAAAAATATCCCAAAAAGTGAAAAATTCCATGGAAAAACAACTGAGGAATGTGAGATAGAAATAGGGAATTATTTAGGATTTTAGAGGTGGAATTTTCATGGAAAAATATCCCAAAAAGTGAGGAATTCCATGGAAAAACATCCCAAAAAGTGAGGTTTTTTGTGGAAAAACATCCCAAAAAGTGAGAAATTCCATGGAAAAATGACTGAAAAATCAGAGATTTAAATAGGGAATTATTTAGGATTTTAGAGGTGGAATTTTCATGGAAAAATGGACCAAAAAGTGAGAATTTTGGTGGAAAAATATCCCAAAAAGTGAAAAATTCCATGAAAAAATGATCCAAAAACTGAAGAATTTCCATGAAAAAATGACTCAGAAATTGTGGATTTGGATGGGAAATTATTTGGGATTTTAGAAGTGAAATTTTGATTGAAAAATGGCTGAAAAATGGAGGAATTTTGTGGAAAAATATCCCAAAAATTGAAGAATTCCATGGAAAAATTGCTGAAAAATCAGAGATTTAATTAGGGAATTAATTAGGATTTTAGAGGTGGAATTTTCATGGAAAAATGGACCAAAAAGTGAAGAATTCTCTGGAAAAACATCCCAGGAATTGAAGATTTTGGTGGAAAAATATCCCAAAAATTGAAAAATTCCATAGAGAAATTGCTGAAAAATCAGAGATTTAAATAGGGAATTATTTAGGAATTTTCATGGAAAAATGGATCAAAAATTGAGGATTTTGGTGGAAAAATATCCCAAAAACTGAAGAATTCCATGGAAAAACAACTCAGGAATTGGGAGTTCGAATGGCAAAAATTTAGGATTTTAGAAGTGAAATATTCATGGAAAAATATCCCAAAAAATGAGAATTTTCATGAAAAAAAATCTCAAAACCTGAAGAAATTCCTGTGGAAAAATATCCCAAAAACTGAGGAACTCCATGGAAAAATTGCTGAAAAATCAGAGATTTAATTAGGGAATTAATTAGGATTTTAGAGGTGAAACTTTGGTGGAAAAATATCCCAAAAATTGAGGTTTTTTATGGAAAAAAAATCCCCAAAATGGGAAAATTCCATGAAAAAAAACCCCTCAGGAATTGTGGATTTGGATGGAAAACCATTTAGGATTTTAGAAGTGAAATTTTGGTGGAAAAATATCCCAAAAATTGAGAAATTCCCATGGGAAAAAAAATCCCAAAATATTCCAGGAATTGGAAATTCCTGTGGGATTTTTGACTTTTTTTTTTTTTTTTTTTAAATTTTTTGGGTTCTTTTTTTGGGAATTTTTGACTCTTTTTTTGGGGATTTTTGACTCTTTTTTTGGGGGATTTTTGGACTCTTTTTTGGGAATTTTTAGGTTCCTTTTTTTGGGATTTTCGAGTTCATTTTTTTGGGGATTTCTGGATTCTTTTTGGGGGAATTTTTGCTCATTTTTTGGGGATTTTTGGACTCTTTTTTGGGAATTTTTTTACTTTTTTGGGGATTTTTAGGTTCCTCTTTTTGGAATTTTTTGCTCCATTTTTTTGGGAATTTTTGGACTCTTTTTTGGGAATTTTTGGCTCCATTTTTTTTGGAATTTCTGGATTCTTTTTTGGGGATTTTTGGGGTTTTTTTCGAATTCTTTGACTCAATTTTTTGGGAATTCTTGGACTTTTTGGGGGATTTTTTGGCTCTTTTTTTGGGAATTTTTGGCTCCATTTTTGGGGGAATTTTTGGCTCTTTTTTTTTTTGATTTTTGGGGGTTTTTTCAGAATTCTTGGACTCAATTTTTTGGGAATTTTTGGACTCTTGGGGATTTTTTGACTCCATTTTTTGGGAATTTTTGGCTCTGTTTTTGGGATTTTTGGACTCTCTTCTTGGGATTTTTTAGGTTCCTTTTTTTGAAATTTTTGACTCCATTTTTTTGGGAATTTTTGGCTCTTTTTTTGGAATTTTCGGGGTTTTTTTGGAAATCTTAGACTCAATTTTTTGGGAATTTTTGGACTTTTTTGGGGAATTTTTTGGCTCTTTTTTGGGAATTTTTGGCTCCATTTCTTTTGGAGTTTCTGGATTCTTTTTTGGGGATTTTTGGGGTTTTTTTTTTCGAATTCTTCGACTCAGTTTTTTTGGAATTTTTGGACTCTTTTTGGGAATTTTTTTCCTCCATTTTTTGGGAATTTTTGACTCTCTTTTTGGGATTTTTTAGGTTCCTTTTTTGGGAATTTTTTACTCCATTTTTTTTTGAATTTTTGCCTCTTTTTTTGGGGATTTTTGGACTCTTTTTGGGGGATTTTTTTGGGAATTTTTTCCTCTTTTTTTGGGATCAAACTGCTGCTTTGGCTGAGCTGCGAATTCCAGGAAAATCCTCGGGAATTCCGGAAAAAATCATGGAAATACTAAAAACAATGAAATTCCTAAAAATTCTGGAATTAACTGGAAGAGAAAAATGAGAGAAAAATAGGATAAAAATCCCTGAATTTGGGTCTGAAATTCCCATGGGAAAAACCAAAAAAAATGGGAATTTTTGGACTTTTTTTGGGGAATAAACTGTGATTCTGCTGAGCTGGAATTTGGGTCAAAATTCCTTGGATTTTGGGGGAATTTGGGTTGAAAAAAGCGAATTTTGGGGCATTTGGAAGCAAAAATTTGATAATTTTCCTGTTTTATCCAGAGGAAAAATCAGGAATTTGAACTGGGATTGAACTGGGAGGAACTGGGAGGAACTGGAAAAAAAAAAAAAAAATTTTTTTTTTTAAAAATGGGAAAATTGATAATTTCCTTTTTTAAAGTGGGTTGATTGACTGGAAAAGGTGGAAAAAAGGAAAAATGGGCTGAAAAAAGCCAATTTTGGTGCATTTGGAAGCAGAAATTTGATAATTTTCCTGTTTTATCCAGAGGAAATATCAGGAATTTAAACTGGGATGAACTGGGAGGAACTGGGTCTAGGGAAGAATGGGCTGAAAAAGGATTTGGAAGCAGAAATCGAATTCGGTTTTACCAAAAAAAGCAGATTTTGGTGCATTTGGAAGCAGAAATTTGATAATTTCCCTTTTTTATCCATAGAAAAAATAGGAATATGAACTGGGATGGACTGGGATGACTGGAAAAGGTGGAAAGAATGAAAAATGGGCTGAAAAAAGCGAGATTTTGGGGCATTTGGAAGCAGAAATTTGATAATTTTCCAGTTTTATCCAGAGGAAAATCAGGAATTTAAACTGGGAGGAATGAACTGGGAGGAACTGGGATTGAACTGGAAAATGTGGAAAGAAGGAAAAATGGGCTGAAAAAAGCAGATTTTGGTGCATTTGGAAGCAGAAATTCTGATAATTTCTGGGGTTTATCCATAAAAAAGCAGATTTTGGTGCATTTGGAAGCAGAAATTCGATAATTTCCCTTTTTTATCCATAGAAAAAATCAGGAATTTGAACTGGGAGGAACTGGGATGAACTGGGAGTGAACTGGAAAAACTGCAAAAACGAGTTAAAAAATCCCAATTTTTGCTCCAAACTGCACATTCCAACTCCTCCCTCCTTCCCTGGGGAATTCTTCCCAGCAAAAAAAGGAACTTTTCATCCCAAACTCCTCCCAATCCCAAAAAAAAAAAGGGAATTTTTCCAGCAGCCACAAAGCTGCTCTGGTTGCTTTTCTCTTTGCTGCTCCAACTGCTGCCAAAATACTCGTTTTTTCCCCATTTTTTCCCATTTTTCCCACTTTTTTCCCACTTTTTTCCCACTTTTTTTCCCATATTTTTCCCTCTTTTTTCCCACTTTTTTTCCCCCATTTTTCCCACTTTTTTTCTCTCTTTTTTTCTCTCTTTTTTTCCTCCTTTTTTTCTCCCTTTTTTCTTCTTTTTTTCTCCTTTTTTCTCCTTTTTTCCTCTTTTTTCCCCTCTCTTATTTTCTGCTTTTTTTCTCCTCTTTTTCTCCTTTTTTTTCTTCTTTTTTCCCCCTTTTTCCCCTTTTTTCTCCCTTTTTCCTGCTTTTTTCCCCTTTTTTCTCCTTTTTTCTCCTTTTCTTCTCCTTTTCTTCTCCTTTTTTTCCCTCCTTTACTTTTTTTCTCCCTTTTTTCTGCTTTTTTCCTCTTTTTTTCCCTTTTTTCTCCTTTTTTTCTCCTTTTTTTACCTTTTTTCACCTTTTTTCACCTTTTTTTCTCCTTTTTTCTCCTTTTTTCTCCTTTTTTCTCTTTTTCTTTTTTTCTCCTTTTTTCTCCTTTTTTTCTCCTTTTTTCACCTTTTTTCACCTTTTTTCTCCTTTTTTTCTCCTTTTTCTCCTTTTTTCTTTTTTTCTTTTTTTCTTTTTTTCTCCTTTTTTCTCCTTTTTTTCTCCTTTTTTCTCCCCTTTTTCCCCCTTTTTCCCCCTTTTTCTCCCATTTCCCCCTTTTTTCCCATTTTTTTCCCCCTTATTTCCCTTCATTCCCACCGGGAATTCCCGTAGGTAAAACCACTCGAAAATCAAGAAAACTCAGAATTAAAAAACCCTCAGAAACACAATTTTGGGGTAAAAAACCCCAAAAAATTGGAAAATCCAAAGGAAAAACCAACCAGCGAGTAGAATTTGGGGCTAAAAACACTTAAAACCGGAAAATATTAAAGGAAAAAATCCCCTAAGGGGAATTTCTGGGGTAAAACTGTTGAAAAATGGGAAAATTCGAAGTTAGAAAATCCTTAAAAATGGAATTTTTTCGGAGGGGAACAGCTGAGGGGGCGTGGCCACGCTGTGCCCATATATGGGAATACAGGGTGGGCGTGACAACCATATATGGCATTTGTGGGCGTGGCTAAGCGCCATATAAATATATTGCTGCCAACTCGAGGGGGCGTGGCTTAACTTGGTAGGCGTGGCCACAGCGGATTCCATATATGGTCCAGCATGGGGGCGTGGCCTCCTGGTGCAACTCTATATATGGGTTTGATGGGCGTGGCTATGGGGCCGATCGACCAATCAGCGCGCGTCGTGGGCGTGGCCGCCGTGAGGGAGCCGTGAGGGGAAAGGCGGGCTCCGTGAGGGAGCTGCCAACATGGCGGCGCGGCCGTGGCCGCTGCTGCTGCTCCTGCTGGCCGGGCTCGGTTCCGGCCCTGCCCGCGATCCCTCCGGCGCGCTCCGCCTCGGCCTGGGCCCTGCCCCGGTGGGCGGCTACTTCCCCGAGGAGCGCTGGAGCCCCGAGTCGCCGCTGAGGCCGCCGCGGGTGGTGGTGGCGCTGCTGGCGAGGAACGCGGCGCACGCTCTGCCGCTGGTGCTCGGCGGGCTCGAGAGGCTGAGGCACCCCAAGGACAGGATGGCGCTGTGGTGGGTTTGGGGGATTTGGGGACACTGGGGGACGTGGGGAGATTGGGGGACGTGAGGGGACACTGGGGGATTTGAGGACATTGGGGGACGTGAGGGGACATGGGGGTGTGAGGGGACTGGGGTGTGAGGGACACTGGGGGATTTGGGGACATTGGGGGACATTTGGGACATTGGGGATGTTGGGTTGTGAGGGGACATTGGCATGTGTGGGGACATTGGGGGATTTGGGGACACTGGGGGATTTGGGGACGTGAGTGGGACATGGAGACATTGGGATGTGAGGGGAGATTGGGGTGTGAGGGGAGTTGGGGACATTGGGATGTGAGGGGAGATTGGGGGATTTGGGGACATTGGGGGACATTGGGATGTGAGGGGACATTGGCAGGTGTGGGGACATTGGGGGACGTGAGGGGACATTGGGGGATTTGGGGACGTGAGTGGAACATTGGAGACATTGGGGATGTGAGGGGAGATTGGGGGATCTGGGGACATAGGGGGATTTGGGGACATTGGGGGGGAAGGGGACATTGGGGGATTTGGGGACATTGGGATGTGAGGGGACATTGGCCGGGATGTGAGGGGATCATTGGGGGTGAGATCATTGGGGGACATTGGGGGATTTGGGGGGCTTGGAGACATTGGGGATGTGAGGACATTGGGGGGTGTGGGGACACTGGGGACAGTGAGGGACATGGGGATTTTGGGGGACATTGGGAGGGTGTGGGGACATTGGGGGACATGGGGACGTGAGGGGGATGTGGGGATACTGGGGGACTTGAGGGGGACATTGGGGGATTTGGGGGATTTGGGGACATTGGGGGTGTGAAGGGACACTGGGGGATTTGGGGACATTGGGATGTGTGGGGACACTGGGGGACATGGGGACATGAGGGGGATTTGGGGACATTGGGGGCCATGGGGATTTCGGGGGACTTTGGGATGTGAGGGGGACTTTGTGTGACCCCAATGTGTGTCAACCTGCCCAACTCCTGTGACCCCAAATGACCACAGTGACCCCAATCCCCCGATACCAAACTGACCCCAAATGACCCCAAAATGTCCCCAGCTGTCCCCAATGACCCCAAATGACCGCAATGTCTCCAAATGGCCCTGAGTGACCCCAAATGACCCCAATCCTCCTGACCCCAATGACTCTGAGGGACCCTAATCCCCCTGACCCCAGACTGACCCCAAACTGACCCCAAATGACCCAGACTGACCCCAAATGACCCCAAACTGACCCCAAATGACCCAGACTGACCCTAACTGACCCCAAACTGACCCCAAATGTCCCCAGACTGACCCCAAATGACCCAAACTGACCCCAAATGACCCCAAATGTCCCCAGACTGACCCCAAATGTCCCCAGACTGACTCAAACTGACCCCAGACTGACCCCAAATGACCCCAAATTTGACCCCAAACTGTCCCCAAATGTCCCCAACTGTCCCCACCTGTCCCCAGGGTGGCCGTTGACCACAGTGTGGACAACACCTCGGCCGTGCTGGCAGAGTGGCTGAGCAGGGTGAGGAGTCAGTACCACAGGGTGCTCTGGAGGCACCAGCAGGAGCCCAGGTGAGGGAATTGGGGGATTTGGGGAATTTTTGGGGCATTTGGGGGAAATTTTGGGGGAATTTGGGTGGAATTTGGGGGATTTTGGGTGGAATTTAGGAGATTTTGAGAGAAATTTGGGGGTTTTAGGGGTATTTTAGGGGGGATTTTGGGGGAATTTTGGGTGGAATTTAGGGGATTTTGGGAGAAATTTGGGGGTTTTTAGGGAGATTTTAGTGGATTTTGGGGGATTTTGGGAGAAATTGAGGGGATTTTGGGTGGAATTTAGGAGATTTCAGGAGAAATTTGGGGGATTTTGGGGGATTTTGGGGGATTTTGGGGATGGCTGAGCAGGGTGAGGAGTCAGTACCACAGGGTGCTCTGGAGGCACCAGCAGGAGCCCAGGTGAGGGAATTGGGGGGATTTGGGGAGAAATTTGGGGTTTTTTAGGGGATTTTGGGAGAAATTTAGGAGATTTTGGGTGGAATTTAGGGGATTTTGAGAGAAATTTGGGGGATTTTGTGTGGATATTAGGGGATTTTGGGAGAAATTTGGGGGTTTTTAGGGGGATTTTAGTGGATTTTGAGTGGAATTCAGGGGTTTTTGGGTGGAATTTAGATTTTGGGAGAAATTTGGGGGATTTTGGGGTATTTTAGGGGAATTTTGGGGATTTTGGGTGGAATTTAGGGGATTTTGGGAGAAATTTGGGGGTTTTAGGGGGATTTTAGTGGATTTTGAGTGGAATTCAGGGTTTTTTGGGTGGAATTTAGATTTTGGGAGAAATTTGGGGGATTTTGGGGTATTTTAGGGGAATTTTGGGGATTTTGGGTGGAATTTAGGGGATTTTGGGAGAAATTTGGGGGTTTTTTAGGGGAATTTTAGTGGATTTTGGGGGATTTTGGGAGAAATTCGGGGGATTTTGGGTGGAATTTAGGAAATTTCAGGAGAAATTTGGGGGTTTTTAGGGGAATTTTAGTGGATTTTGGGGGATTTGGGGAGAAATTCGGGGGATTTTGGGTGGAATTTAGGAGCTTTTGGGAGAAATTTGGGGGTTTTTAGGGGATTTTGGGGGATTTTGGGGGAATTTGGGGATGGCTGAGCAGGGTGAGGAGTCAGTACCACAGGGTGCTCTGGAGGCACCAGCAGGAGCCCAGGTGAGGGAATTGGGGGATTTTTCGGGATTTTGTTGGGATTTTGGGAGGAATTTAGGGGATTTTGGGAGAAATTTGGGGGGATTTTGGGTGGATTTTGAGTGGAATTTAGGGGATTTTGGGTGGAATTTAGGGGATTTTTGGTGGATTTTGAGAGAAATTTGGGGGATTTTGGGGGGTTTTGAGTGGATTTTGGGAATTTTGAGGGGAATTTGGGGTGGAATTTGGGGTTTGGTCACTTTAGGGAGTGGATGCAGCAGGAGGAGCCCAGGGGAGAGAAATTTGGGGGATTTTGAGTGGAATTTAGAGGATTTTGGGTGGAATTTAGAGGATTTTGGGGAGAATTTGGGGGATTTTAGGGGAATTTTGGGGGATTTTGGGGATGGCTGAGCAGGGTGAGGAGTCAGTACCACAGGGTGCTCTGGAGGCACCAGCAGGAGCCCAGGTGAGGGAATTGGGGGATTTTGGGGATTTTTTTTGGATTTTGGGAGGAACTTAGGGGATTTTGGGAGAAATTTAGGAGATTTTGGGTGGAATTTTGGGAATTTTGGGGGATTTTGGGGTTTTGGGGTGGTGTGGAGTGAGAGTTTGGTCACTTTAGGGAGTGGAGGCAGCAGGTGAGAGAAATTTGGGGGATTTTTGGGGTTTTTAGGGGATTTTGGGTGGTTTTGAGTGGAATTTAGGGGATTTTTAGTGGTTTTTAGGGGATTTTGGGAGAAATTCAGGGGGTTTTAGGAGGATTTTAGGGAATTTGGGTTTTTTTGGGTATTTTGGGGGAAATTTGGCGTTCGGTCCTTACAGATACCCAAATTTTAGGATTTTCCCCAACTTCTCCGCATCCCCTTTCCCCCAGATTTTGGGTGGGTGGTCCCACGATTTTGGGGTTGTCCTGAGGGATCTCCCCAAAATTTGGGGAGGATTTTTGGGGTCTCACATCCCCCCCAGCTCCTTCCCAGAGGAGGAAAATCCCAAATTTTAGGGGCGTTCAGTCCTTAAAAGTGCCCAAATTTTAGGATTTTTCCCAAGTTTTCGGGATTCCGATTTTTCCCAAATTTTTGGGGATGCTCCCGGGGGTCTCCCCAAAATTTGGGGATGATTTTTGGGGTCTCACACCCCCCCAGCTCCTTCCCAGACGAGGAGGGTCCCAAGCACTGGCCCCCGCCCGCTATGAGCACGTGATGAAGCTGCGCCAGGAGGCTCTGGAGGCTGCCAGGGCCATGTGGGCTGATTACATCATGGTATGGAGGGCTTCTGAATTTGGGGAGGGGTCCTCTATTTGGGGAGGGGTCTCTGGGGGTCCTCAGGGGTCCCCAAAATTGGGGAGGGGTCGCTGGACCTCGGGGAGGGGGGGAAAAACGATCCCCAAAATGGGCAAATGAAGGGTTGGGTGTGGCTGGGATGGAGAGGAGGTGATTTTGGGGAGGGGTCCCCGAATTTGGGGAGGGGTCCTGAATTTGGGGAGGGGTCCCCCAAATAGGGGAGGAGTCTCTGAATTAGGGGGAGGGGTCTCTGGGGGTCCTCGGGGGTCCCCAGAATTGGGGAGGGGTCGCTGGACCCCGGGGAGGGGGGGGGGAAAATGATCCCCAAAATGGGCAAATGAAGGGTTGGGTGTGGCTGGGATGGAGAGGAGGCGATTTTGGGGAGGGGTCCCTGAATTTGGAGTGGGGTCAGGAATTTGGGGAGGGGTCCCCCAAATAGGGGAGGAGTTCCTCAATTAGGGGAGGGGTCTCTGGGGGTCCTCAGGGGTCCCCAGAATTGGGGAGGGGTCGCTGGACCACGGGGAGCGGGGGGAAAGATGATTCCCCAAAATGGGCAAATGCGGGGTTGGGTGTGGCTGGGATGGAGAGGAGGTGATTTTGGGGAGGGGTCCCCGAATTTGGGGAGGGGTCCTGAATTTGGGGAGGGGTCCCCCAAATAGGGGAGGAATCCCTGAAGGTCCCCAAATTTGGGGAGGGGTCACTGGACCTTGGGGTGGGGGGCAAAGACCCCCCAAATTTGACAAAGACCCTCGCCAAATCAGACAAACCCCAGGGCTGGGTGTGGCTGGGATGGAGAGGAGGCGATTTTGGGGAGGGGTCCCCGAATTTGGGATGGGGTCCTGAATTTGGGGAGGGGTCTTTGAGGGTCCCCAGGGGTCCCCCAATTAGGGGAGGAGTCCCTGAGGGTCCCCAAACTCTGGGGTGGGGGCAAAGATCCCCCCAAAATGGGTGAACTAGTGGGTTGGTGCTGGGTGGTGGTAGCTGGAATGGAGAGGAGGCGATTTTGGGGAGGGGTCCCGAATTTGGGGAGGGGTCCTGAATTTGGGGAGGGGTCCCCCAATTAGGGGAGGAGTCCCTGAGGGTCCCCAAGTTTGGGGAGGGGTCACTGGACCCCGGGGAGGGGGGGGAAAATCCCTCCCAAAATTGACAAACAGGGCTGGGGGTTGCTGGGATGGGTTGGGATTTGGGACTAAGATTTGGGGATTGGGATGAGTTTGGGATTGGGATTAGATTGGGGTTGGGATGGGGTGGGGTTGGGATTTGGGATTTGGGATTGGGATGAGTTTAGGATGGGATTGAAGTGGGATTTGGGATTGGATTAGAATTGGGATGGGTTTGGGCTGGGATTTGGGGTTTGGGTTTGGGTTGGGATTTGGGATTTGGGATGTTTGGGGGGGGGGGGGGGGGGGGTTGGGAGTGGATTAGAATTGGGATGGGTTTGGGCTGGGATTTGGGGTTTGGGTTGGGATTTGGGATTTGGGATTTGGGATTGGGATGAATTTAGGATGGGATTGGGATGGGATTTGGGATTGGATTAGAATTGGGGTGAATTTGGGATTCGGGATTGGGTTGGAATTGGGATGGAATTGGATTGGGATTTGGGGTTTAGGATTGGGATGGGATTTGGGATTGGATTGGGATTTGGGTTTTGGGATTTGGGGTTTAGGATTGGCATGGGATTTGGGATTTAGGATTGGATTGGGATTGGGCCTGGACACTTCCTGGGTGACCCTGGCATGTCCCAACATTCCCAATATTCCCATTTTTCCCAGTTTCTGGACGCCGACGTCGTCCTGCTGCATCCGGACACTCTGGGAATTCTGATGTCGGAATCCCGGACCGTCGTCGCTCCCATGCTGGATTCCCGCGCTGCTTATTCCAACTTCTGGGCTGGGATGACTCCTCAGGTGAGCCTGGGGAATTCGGGAATTTGGGAATTTTATCTGGGATGACTCCTCAGGTGAGCCTGGGGAATTCGGGAATTTGGGAATTTTATCTGGGATGACTCCTCAGGTGAGCCTGGGGAATTCGGGAATTTGGGAATTTTATCTGGGATCAGCCCTCAGGTGAGCCTTCATTGGGGAATTCGGGAATTTGGGAATTTTATCTGGGATCAGCCCTCAGGTGAGCCTGGGGAATTTGGGAATTTTATCTGGGATGAGCCCTCAGGTGAGCCTGGGGAATTTGGGAATTATTTGGGAATTTTATCTGGGATGACTCCTCAGGTGAGCCTGGGGAATTTGGGAATTATTTGGGAATTTTATCTGGGATCAGCGTCAGGTGAGCCTTAATTGGGGAATTTGGGAATTTTATCTGGGATGAGCCCTCAGGTGAGCCTGGGGAATTTGGGAATTTTATCTGGGATCAGCCTCAGGTGAGCCTTCATTTGGGAATTTGGGAATTCAGGAATTATGGAATTTGGGAATTCTGGGATCAGCCCTAGGTGAGGGGTTGGGAATTCAGGAATTCCCTGTTCCAGCCGTTCCTGGTGGAATTCCCGCATTTCCAGGACTATTCCCACCATCATTCCCACATTTTTCCCATATTTTTCCCGCCCTCATTCCCAGAATTTCCCCCATCCCCAGCGCCATTCCCACCATCATTCCCACGTTTTTCCCACCTTCATTCCCGAATTTCCCCCCAATCCCCAGGGCCATTCCCAGGATTTTTCCCCACCTCATTCCCGAATTTCTCCCCAATTCCCAGCGCCATTCCCACCCTCATTCCCAGAATTTCCCCCCACCACCTCCAGGGCTATTCCCAGGATTTTTCCCACCCTCATTCCCAAAATTTTCCCCACCATTCGCACCCTCATTCCCAAATTCTCCCTGACCATTCCCAGGGCCATTCCCAGGATCATTCCCACATTTTTCCCACAATTCCCAGGGCTATTCCCAGAATTTTCCCCACAATTCCCCCCTCATTCCCGAATTTCCCCCCCAATTCCCAGTGCCATTCCCACCCTCATTCCCAGAATTCCCAATCCCCAGGGCTATTCCCACATTTTTCCCACCCTCATTCCCAGAATTTTTCCCCACAATTCCCACCTTCATTCCCGAATTTCCCCCCACTTCCCAGCGCTATTCCCAGGATTTTTCCCACCCTCATTCCCGAATTTCCCCCCAATTCCCAGGGCTGTTCCCAGGGCTGTTCCCACCCTCATTCCCAGAATTCCCCCCCCCCCCCTCCTCCCCCCCCCCCATCCCCAGGGCTATTCCCATATTTTTCCCACCCTCATTCCCGAATTCCCCCCCAATTCCCAGTGCTATTCCCAGGATTTTTCCCACCCTCATTCCCAGGATTTTTCCCATCATTCCCACCCTCATTCCCAGGATTTTTCCCACAATTCCCACCCTCATTCCCAGGATTTTTCCCACCCTCATTCCCAGGATTTTTCCCATCATTCCCACCCTCATTCCCAGGATTTTTCCCATCATTCCCACCCTCATTCCCAGGATTTTTCCCATCATTCCCACCCTCATTCCCAGGATTTTTCCCACCCTCATTCCCAGGATTTTTCCCATCATTCCCACCCTCATTCCCAGGATTTTTCCCATCATTCCCACCCTCATTCCCAGGATTTTTCCCATCATTCCCACCCTCATTCCCAGGATTTTTCCCACCCTCATTCCCAGGATTTTTCCCATCATTCCCACCCTCATTCCCAGGATTTTTCCCACCCTCATTCCCAGAATTTTTCCCATCATTCCCACCCTCATTCCCAGGAATTTTCCCATCATTCCCACCCTCATTCCCAGGATTTTTCCCCCCTCATTCCCGAATTTCCCCCCCAATTCCCAGGGCTATTACCGCCGCACCCCGGCCTACCTGCCGATCCGGCGGCGGGAGCGCCGCGGCTGCTTCGCGGTCCCCATGGTGCACTCGGCGTTCCTGCTGGACCTGCGGCGGGAAACGTCCCGCGAGCTGGCGTTCCACCCGCCGCACCCCGGGTACGCCGGCGCCTTCGACGACATCATCGTGTTCGCCGCCGCCTGCCGCCACGCCGGTACGGACAGGGGGGCTTGGGATTGTGGGGATTGTTGGGATTGGGATTGAATTGGGATTTGGGATTGTTGGGATTTGGGATTGCTGGGATTTGGAATCTTCAATGACATCATCGTGTTCGCCGCCGCCTGCCGCCACGCCGGTACGGACAGGGGGGCTTGGGATTGTGGGGATTGGGATTGAATTGGGATTTGGGATTGAATTGGGATTTGGAATCTTCAATGACATCATCGTGTTCGCCGCCGCCTGCTGCCACGCCGGTACGGACATGGGGTTTGGGATTGTGGGGATTGTTGGGATTTGGGATTGTTGGGATTGGGATTGTTGGGATTGTTGGAATCTTCAATGACATCATCGTGTTCGCCGCCGCCTGCCGCCACGCTGGTACGGACAGGGGGGTTGGGATTGTGGGGATTGGGATTGAATTGGGATTTGGGATTGTTGGGATTTGGGATTGTTGGGATTGTTGGGATTGTTGGGATTTGGGATTGTTGGGATAGTTGGGATTGGGATTTGGGATTGTTGGGATTGTTGGGATTGTTGGGATTGTTGGGATTTGGGATTGTTGGGATTGTTGGGATTTGGGATTGTTGGGATTGTTGGGATTTGGGATTGTTGGGATTTGGGGTCTTGGATGACATCATTGTGTTCGCCGCGCCTGCCGGCACAACGGTACGGAGAGGGGGTTTGGGATTGTTGGGATTGTTGGGATTGGGGATTGTTGGGATTGTTGGGATTTGGGATTGTTGGGATTGGGATTGAATTGGGATTTGGGATTGTTGGGATTGGGAATCTTCAATGACGTCATCGTGTTCGCCGCCGCCTGCCGCCACAACGGTACGGACAGGGGGTTTGGGATTGGGGTTGTTGGGATTTGGGGTTGGATTGGGATTTGGGATTGTTGGGATTTGAGATCTTCGACAACATCATCGTGTTCGCCGCCGCCTGCCGCCACGCCGGTACGGAGAGGGGTTTGGGATTGGGGTTGGGGTTGAATTGGGATTTGGGGTTGGGTTGAGTTGGGATTGGGATTTGGGATTGTTGGGATTGTTGGGATTTGGGATTGTTGGGATTGTTGGGATTGTTGGGATTGTTGGGATTGTTGGGATTGTTGGGATTTGGGATTGTTGGGATTTGGGATTGGGTTGAGTTGGGATTGGGATTTGGGATTGTTGGGATTGTTGGGATTGTTGGGATTTGGGATTGTTGGGATTTGGGATTGTTGGGATTGTTGGGATTTGGGATTGTTGGGATTTGGGATTGTTGGGATTGTTGGGATTTGGGATTGTTGGGATTTGGGATTGTTGGGATTGTTGGGATTTGGGATTGTTGGGATTGTTGGGATTTGGGATTGTTGGGATTGTTGGGATTTGGGATTGTTGGGATTTGGGGTCTTGGATGACATCATCGTGTTCGCCGCCGCCTGCCGGCACAACGGTACGGAGAGGGGGTTTGGGATTGTTGGGATTGTTGGGATTGGGGATTGTTGGGATTGTTGGGATTTGGGATTGTTGGGATTGGGATTGAATTGGGATTTGGGATTGTTGGGATTGGGAATCTTCAATGACGTCATCGTGTTCGCCGCCGCCTGCCGCCACAACGGTACGGACAGGGGGTTTGGGATTGGGGTTGTTGGGATTTGGGGTTGGATTGGGATTTGGGATTGTTGGGATTTGAGATCTTCGACAACATCATCGTGTTCGCGCCGCCTGCCGCCACGCCGGTACGGAGAGGGGGTTGGGATTGGGGTTGGGGTTGAATTGGGATTTGGGGTTGGGTTGAGTTGGGATTGGGATTTGGGATTGTTGGGATTGTTGGGATTTGGGATTGTTGGGATTGTTGGGATTGTTGGGATTGTTGGGATTGTTGGGATTGTTGGGATTTGGGATTGTTGGGATTTGGGATTGGGTTGAGTTGGGATTGGGATTTGGGATTGTTGGGATTGTTGGGATTGTTGGGATTTGGGATTGTTGGGATTTGGGATTGTTGGGATTGTTGGGATTTGGGATTGTTGGGATTTGGGATTGTTGGGATTGTTGGGATTTGGGATTGTTGGGATTTGGGATTGTTGGGATTGTTGGGATTTGGGATTGTTGGGATTGTTGGGATTTGGGATTGTTGGGATTGTTGGGATTTGGGATTGTTGGGATTTGGGGTCTTGGATGACATCATCGTGTTCGCCGCCGCCTGCCGGCACAACGGTACGGAGAGGGGGTTTGGGATTGTTGGGATTGTTGGGATTGGGGATTGTTGGGATTGTTGGGATTTGGGATTGTTGGGATTGGGATTGAATTGGGATTTGGGATTGTTGGGATTGGGAATCTTCAATGACGTCATCGTGTTCGCCGCCGCCTGCCGCCACAACGGTACGGACAGGGGGTTTGGGATTGGGGTTGTTGGGATTTGGGGTTGGATTGGGATTTGGGATTGTTGGGATTTGAGATCTTCGACAACATCATCGTGTTCGCCGCCCCTGCCGCCACGCCGGTACGGAGAGGGGGTTGGGATTGGGATTGGGGTTGAATTGGGATTTGGGGTTGGGTTGAGTTGGGATTGGGATTTGGGATTGTTGGGATTGTTGGGATTGTTGGGGTTGTTGGGATTGTTGGGATTTGGGATTGTTGGGATTGTTGGGATTTGGGATTGTTGGGATTGTTGGGATTGTTGGGATTTGGGATTGTTGGGATTGTTGGGATTTGGGATTGTTGGGATTGTTGGGATTTGGGATTGTTGGGATTGTTGGGATTGGGATTGTTGGGATTTGGAATCTTCGATGACGTCATTGTGTTTGTTGCCGCCTGCCGGCAGGCTGGTAGCAACATGGGGTGGGATTGGGATTGGGATTGTTGGGATTGTTTGAGATTTAGGATTGTTGGGATTGGGTTGGGTTGGGATTTGGGATTTGGGATTGTTGGGATTTGGGATTGTTGGGATTGTTTGGGATTTGGGATTGTTGGGATAGTTGGGATTTGGGATTATTGCGATTTGGGATTTGGGATTTGGGATTGGGATGGAGTTGGGTTGGGTTGGGTTTGGGATTGTTGGGATTTGGGATTGTTGGGATTGGGGGATTGGGATTTAGGTTGGGATTTGGGGTCTTTGATGACATCATCGTGTTTGCCGCCGCCTGCCGCCACGCCGGTAGGGAGAGGGGGTTTGGGATTGTTGGGATTGGGATTGTTGGGATTTGGGGTTGTTGGGATTGTTGGGATTTGGGATTGTTGGGATTTGGGATTACTGGGATTTGGAATCTTCAATGACATCATCGTGTTTGCCGCCGCCTGCCGCCACGCTGGTAGGGAGATGGGGTTGTTGGGATTGGGATTTGGGGTTGTTGGGATTGTTGGGATTGAATTGGGATTTGGGATTGTTGGGATTGAGTTGGGTTGGGTTGGGATTGGGGTTGTTGGGATTTGGGATTGTTGGGATGCAGTTGGGTTGGGATTTGAGATCTTCGACGACATCATTGTGTTCGTCGCCGCCTGCCGGGAGGCTGGTAGGGAAATGGGGTTGTTGGGATTTGGGATTGTTGGGATTGTTTGGGATTATTGGGATTTGGGATTGTTGGGATTGTTGGGATTTGGGATTGTTGGGTTTGTTGGGTTTGTTGGGATTTGGGATTGGTGGGATGGAGTTGGGTTGGGATTTGGGAATCTTAGACGACATCATCGTGTTCGCCGCCGCCTGCCGCCACACCGGTAGGGAGATGGGGTTTGGGATTGGGATTGGGGTTGTTGGGATTTGGGATTGTCAGGATTTGGGATTGTTGGGATTGGGTTGAGTTAAATTGGGATTTGGGATTGTTGGCATTGTTGGGATTGGGTTGAGTTGGGATTTGGGATTGTTGGGATTGTTGGGATTAGCCTGACTGGGTTTGCAATTCAGCACTGTTGGCACTGAGTCGATTCCCAACTCCATCATCCCCATTATCTCCATTCCCAACATTCCCAAAATCCCCAGAATTCCCATTCCCAACATTCCCAAAATTCCCAAATTCCCATTTTCCCCACCATTCCCAAAGTTCCCCAAAGTCCCATTTTCCCCACCATCCCCATTCCCAACATTCCCAAAATCCCCAAATTCCCATTTTCCCACACCATTCCCATTCCCAAAATCCCAATTTTCCCAATATTTTCCCAACATTTCCCAGGAGTGCAGCAGTTCGTTTCCAACCAGCAGCAGTTCCATTCCCAATCCCCAAATTCCCAATATTTTCCCAACATTTTCCCAACATTTTCCCCTTTTCCCCTTTTCCCTATTTTCCCATATTTTCCCATTTCCCGGAGTTCAGCAGTTCATTTCCAACTGGCAGCAGTTCCCCCCCCCCCCCCCCCCCATTCCCATTCCCCCAAATTCCCAATATTCTTTTCCCCCCCCCCCCCCCCCCCCCAACCCCCTTTTCCCCCCCATCCCCATTCCCAACATTCCCAATATTTCCCCAATATTTTCCCAATATTTTCCCACTATTTTCCCAATATTTTCCCACTATTTCCCAGGAGTTCAGCAGTTCATTTCCAACCAGCAGCAGTTCCATTCCCATTCCCCAAATCCCCAAATTCCCAATATTTTCCCACTATTTTCCCACTATTTTCCCACTATTTTCCCACTATTTTCCCACTATTTTCCCAACATTTTCCCAACATTTTCCCAATATTTTCCCAATATTTTCCCAATATTTTCCACACCATCCCCATTCCCAAAATTCCCATTTTTCCCAACATTTTCCCAATATTTCCCACTATTTCCCAGGGGTTCAGCAGTTCATTTCCCATTCCCCAAATCCCCAAATTCCCAATATTTTCCCAATATTTTCCCAACATTTTCCCAACATTTTCCCAATATTTCCCAGGAGTCCAGCAGTTCGTTTCCAACCAGCAGCAGTTCCATTCCCAATCCCCAAATTCCCAATATTTCCCCAATATTTTCCCACTATTTTCCCAATATTTTCCTACTATTTTCCCACTATTTTCCACACCATCCCCATTCCCAAAATTCCCATTTTTCCCAATATTTTCCCACTATTTTCCAGGAGTCCAGCAGTTCGTTTCCAACCGGCAGCAGTTCCATTCCCATTCCCCAAATCCCCAAATTCCCACTATTTTCCCACTATTTTCCCACTATTTTCCCACTATTTTCCCACTATTTTCCCAACATTTTCCCAACATTTTCCCAACATTTTCCCAACATTTTCCCAACATTTTCCCAACATTTCCCAGGGGTGCAGCAGTTCGTTTCCAACCGGCAGCAGTTCGGATTCCTCCCTGTCCCACCATCCCCATTCCCAACATTCCCAAAATCCCAAATTCCCAACACTCCCAAAATCCCAAATTCCCATTTTCCCACCATTCCCACTCCCAAAATTCCCATTTTCCCCACCATCCCCATTCCCAACATTCCCAAAATCCCCAATTCGCATTTTCCCCACCATTCCCATTCCCAAAATCCCATTTTTCCCAACATTTTCCCAACATTTCCCAGGAGTCCAGCAGTTCGTTTCCAACCGGCAGCAGTTCCATTCCCATTCCCCAAATCCCCAAATTCCCACTATTTTCCCACTATTTTCCCACTATTTTCCCAACATTTTCCCAACATTTTCCCACTATTTCCCAGGAGTCCAGCAGTTCGTTTCCAACCAGCAGCAGTTCCATTCCCATTCCCCAAATCCCCAAATTCCCACTATTTTCCCACTATTTTCCCACTATTCCCTTCCCAAATTCCTATTTTCCCAACATTTTCCCACTATTTCCCAGGGGTGCAGCAGTTCGTTTCCAACCGGCAGCAGTTCGGATTCCTCCCCGTCCCTCTCCCCTCCAGCAGCTCCCTGCAGGACGAGGCTGAGAGCTTCCTGCACCTCCAGCTGGAGATCATGGGTCAGTCCCGGGAATTTTGGGAATTTTGGGGGAATTTCCTGGGAATTTTGGGGAAATTTGGGGGATTTATAGGGAATTTTCCTGGGAATTTGGGGGATTTGGGGGATTTTATAGGGAATTTTGGGGGATTTCCAGGGAATTTTGGGGATTTTCCACAGAATTTCCATGGAATTTTGGGATTTTCAGGGATGTGGGGAATTTCCTGGGAATTTCCAGAGGAGTTTTGGGGAATTTCCTGGGAATTTTGGGGAATTTCCTGGGAATTTTGGGAATTTCCAGGGAATTTTGGGAATTTTCCAGGGAATTTTGGGGAATTTCCAGGGAATTTTGGGGAATTTCCACAGAATTTCCATGGAATTTTGGGATTTTCAGGGATGTGGGGAATTTCCTGGGAATTTCCAGGGAATTTTGGGTGAGTTTATAGGGAATTTTGGGGATTTTCCGGAGAATTTCCAGGGAATTTTGGGATTTTCGGGGATGTGGGGAATTTCCTGGGAATTTCTAGGGAATTTTGGGGGAATTTATAGGGAATTTCCAGGGAATTTGGGGGATTTTTGTGGAATTTCCAGGGAATTTTGGGGAATTTGGGGTGATTTTTATGGAAATTCCCTGGAGTTTTGGGAATTTCCAGGGAATTTTGGAGGATTTCCAGGGAATTTCCAGAGGGTTTTGGGGAATTTCCTTGGAATTTTGGGGAATTTCCTGGGAATTTTGGGAATTTCCTGGGAATTTTGGGAATTTCCTGGGAATTTTGGGAATTTCCAGGGAATTTTGGGGAATTTCCAGGGAATTTCCAGGGAATTTTGGGATTTCCAGGGAATTTGGGGAGTTTCCAGGGGGTTTTGGGGAATTTCCAGGAAATTTATGGAATATGGGTTAATTTCATGGAATTTGGGTGATTTTTATGGGAATTTCCAGAGGGTTTTGGGAATTTCTGGGAATTTTGGGGAATTTCCAGGGAATTTTGTGGAATTTCCAGGGATTTTTGGGAATTTCCTGAGGGTTTTGGGAATTTTGGGAATTTCCAGTGAATTTGGGGTGATTTTTATGGAATTTGGGGTGATTTCCATGGAATTTGGGATCAATTTCCATGGAATTTGGGATGAATTTTTATGGAATTCCCTGATTTCCATGGAATTTTCCCATTCCCGCAGTGAAACTCCCTCCAGCTGAACCTTCCCCCCACGTCTGGGTTCCTCCCAAAATCCTGGATAAACTGGGATTCGATGAGGTGAGAAAATCCTGGAATTCCCACATTTCCACATCCCTGCTTTCCCTCATTTTCCCTCATTTTTCCCTGGATTTTGGGAGTTTTCCCTCATTTTCCCTGGATTTGGGGAGTTTCTCCTCCATTTTCTCAGAATTTAGGGAATTTTTCCTCATTTTCTCCTGGATTTCCCCCAAAATTCCCCATTTTTCCCGGAATTTTCCCTGGAATTTTCCCCATTTCTCCTCAAATCCCCCCAAAATTCCCCCATTTTTCCTGGAATTTTCCCATTTTCCCCTGGAATTTGGGCAGATTTCCCCCAGAATTCCCAACTTTTCCCTGGGATTTCCCCCAGATTTCTCCATTTCTCCCCACTCTCCCTAGAATTCCCCATTTTTCCCAGAATTTTCCCCATTTTTCCCTGGATTTCCCTGGAATTTCCCCCATTTCTCCCAAATCTCCCCAGAATTCCCCATTTTTCCAGGGATTTTCCTCATTTCCCCCCTGGATTTTGGGCAGATTTCCCCCAGAATTCCCCATTTTTCCCAGGATTTGGGGCTGAAATACCAAAAAATCCCTCCAGAATTCCCAACTTTTCCTGGAATTTTCCTCATTTTTCCCTGGATTTCCCCAGATTTCCCCATTTTTCCCAGGATTTGGGCTGATTTATCCCAGAATTCCTGATTTTTCCTGGAATTTTCTGTGTTTCTCTCTGAATTTTTCCCTGGATTTTTCCAAATTTCCCCATTTTCCCCAAACCTCCCCAGAGTTCCCAGTTTTCCCCAGGATTTTCCCCAGAATTCCCCTTTTTTCTGGGATTTTTCCCAGAATTCCCCATTTTTCCAGGATTTTCCCCCAGAATTCCTGATTTTCCCGAGATTTTTCCCAGAATTCCCAATTTTTCCAAGGACTTTCCCCCAGAATTCCCAATTTTCCCAGGATTTCTCCCTAATTTCCCCATTTCTCCCCAAATTCCCCTAGAATTCCCAATTTTTCCCAGGATTTTTCCCATTTTTCTCTGGATTTCCCTGGAATTTTCCCCATTTCTCCCTAAGTCTCCCCAGAATTCCCAATTTTTCCTGAGATTTTCCCCAAATCTCCCCAGAATTCCCAATTTTTCCCAGGATTTTCCCCATTTCTCCCTGAATCTCCCCAGAATTCCCCATTTTTTCTGGGACTTTCCCCCAGAATTCCCAACTTTCTCAGGATTTTTCCCAATTTTTCCAGGGATTTCCCCCAGAATTCCAATTTTTCCCAGGATTTTTCCCAGAATTCCAAATTTTTCTGGAATTTGCCCAATTTTTCCCTGGATTTCTCCCAAATTTTCCCATTTCTCCCTGAATCTCCCCAGAATTCCCCATTTTTCCCAGGATTTCCCCCAGAATTCCTGATTTTCCCGAGATTTTCCCCAGAATTCCCTATTTTTCCCGAGATTTTCCCCAGAATTCCCAAATTTTCTGGGATTTTTCCCAGGATTTTCCCCATTTTTCTCTGGATTTCCCTGGAATTTTCCCCATTTCTCCCTAAATCTCCCCAGAATTCCCCATTTTTCCTGAGATTTTCCCCATTTTTCCCAGGATTTTCCCCCAGAATTCCCATTTTTCCCAGGATTTCCCCCAGAATTCCCATTTTTCCCAGGATTTCCCCCCAGAATTCCCATTTTTCCCAGGATTTTTCCTGATTTTTCCAGGCTTTCCCCCCGAATCCCCATTTCTCCCTGAATCTCCCCCAGAATCCCCATTTCCCGGGATTTTTCCCGATTTTCTGGCATTTTCCAGGTTTTCCTGATCAACCTGCGGCGCCGCTCCGACCGCCGGCAGCGAATGCTGCGAACGCTGCGGGAGTTGGGAATTTCCCCCAAACTGGTGGAGGCTGTGGATGGCAGGTGAGCCACTGGGAATTCCCAACATTCCCAGCATTCCCATCCCAGATCCCAAAATTCCCCGAAATTCCAATTCTAAACACCCAAATTCCCATCCCAGAGCCAAAAATTCCCCAAAATTCCAATCCCAGATCCCAGAATTCCCCAAAATTCCAATTCCAAACACCCAAATTTCCATCCCAGATCCCAGAATTCCCCGAAATTCCAATTCCAAAACTCTGAACTTCTCATCCCAGATCCCCAAATTCCCCGAAATTCCAATTCTAAACACCCAAATTTCCATCCCAGAGCCCAAAATTCCCCAAAATTCCCATCCCAGATCCCCAAATTTCCATCCCAGAACTCCCAACTTCCCATCCCAGAGCCAAAAATTCCCCAAATTCCCATCCCAGATCCCAGAATTCCCAAAATTCCAATCCCAGGTCCCCAAATTTCCATCCCAGATCCCCAAAATTCCCCAAATTTCCATCCCAGATCCAAAAAAATTCCCATCCCAGATCCCCAAATCCCCCAAATTCCCAAAATTCCAGCTCCAAATTCCCCTAATTCCCATTCCAGATCCCAGAATTTCCAAAATTCCAATCCCAGATCCCCAAATTCCCCAAAATTCCAATTCTAAACACCCAAATTTCCATCCCAGATCCCCAAATTGTCCAAATTCCCATCCCAGATCCCAGAATTCCCCAAATTTCCATCCCAGAACTCCAAACTTCCCATCCCAGAAGCCCAAATTCCCAAAATTCCAATCCCAGAACCTGAAAAATTCCCATCCCAGATCCCCAAATTTCCATCCCAGATCCCAAAATTGTCCAAATTCCCTTTCCAGATCCCCAAATTCCCCAAAATTCCCGAAATTCCAATTCCAAACACCCAAATTTCCATCCCAGATCCCAAAAAATTCCCATCCCAGATCCCGAATTTCCATCCCAGATCCCAAAAAATTCCCATCCCAGATCCCCAAATTCCCCAAAATTTCCATTCCAGATCCTCAAATTCCCCAAAATTCCCATCTCAGATCCCAAAATTCCCAAAATTCCAATTCTAAACTCCCAAATTCCCTTCCAGATCCCCAAAATTCTCCAAATTCCCATCCCAGATCCCAAATTTCCACCCCAGATCCCAAAAAATTCCCATCCCAGGTCGCAGAATTCCCAGAATTCCAATCCCAGATCCCCAAGTTTCCATCCCAGATCCCAAAATTGTCCAAATTCCCTTTCCAGATCCCCAAAATTTCCATCCCAAACCCTCTAATTTCCATCCCAGAACTCCCAAATTCCCATTCCAGATCCCCAAATTCCCCAAAATTTCCATCCCAGATCCCAAAAAATTCCCATTCCAGACTCCCAAATCCCCAAAATTCCAATTCTAAACACCCAAATTCCCATCCCAGATGCCAAAATTGTCCAAATTTCCATCCCAGATCCCCAAAATTGCCCAAATTCCCATTCCAGATTCCCAAAAACCCCACAAATTCCCATCCCAGATCCCAAAATTCCCAGAATTCCAATTCCAAATCCCAATTTTCCCATCCCAGATCCCCAAAATTCTCCAAATTCCCATCCCAGATCCCCAAATTCCCATTCCCACTTTGCCATGGAATTCCCATTTTCCCTGGAATTTTCCCCCAAAATTCCCACATAATTTTCCCCTGGAATTCCACTTTCCCATGGAATTTTCCCAGAATTTTTCCCCCTGAATTCCCACTTTTCCGCGGAATTTTCCCCCAGAATTCCCATGGAATTTTCTCCCAAAATTCCCACATAATTTCCCCCCAAAATTCCCACTTTTCCCCCGGAATTCCCACTGAATTTTTCCCACTTTTTCCCGGAATTCCCACATAATTTTCCCACAGAATTCCCACTTTCCCATGGAATTTCCCCCAATTGGAATTCCAGTTTTCCATGGAATTTCACCCCAGAAATCCCAGTTTTTCCCGGGAATTCCCACATACTTTTCCCCCCAAATTCCCACTTCTCCACAGAATTTTCCCCCAAAATTCCCACTTTCCCATGGAATTTTCTCCCAAAATTCCCAGATAATTTTCCCACAAAATTCCCACTTTCCCATGGAATTTTTCCCATGAAATTCCCCCTTTTTCCTGGAATTCCCATGGAATTTTTCCTGTGGAATTCTTACTTTTCCATGGAATTTCCCCCCAGAATTCCCACGGAATTTTCCCCACTTTCTCCCGGAATTCCCATGGAATTTTTCCCACTTTTCCATGGAATTTTCCCCCAAAATTCTCACATACTTTTCCCACAGAATTCCCACTTTCCCCCCGGAATTTTCCCCAATTGGAATTCCAGTTTTCCATGGAATTTCACCCCAGAAATCCCAATTTTTCCCGGGAATTTCCACATGCTTTTCCCCCAAAATTCCCACTTTCCCATGGAATTTCCCCAGAATTCCCATTCCCATTTTTCCACAAAATTCCCACTTTCCCATGGAATTTCCCCCCCAAAATTCCCAGTTTTTCCATGGAATTTTCCCCCAAAATTCCCACATACTTTCCCCCCCAAAATTCCCACTTTCCCCTGGAATTTTCCCTCGGAATTCCCACATACTTTCCCCCCAAAATTCCCACATAATTTTCCCCTGGAATTCCACTTTCCCATGGAATTTTCCCAGAATTTTTCCCCCTGAATTCCCACTTTTCCGCGGAATTTTCCCCCAGAATTCCCATGGAATTTTCTCCCAAAATTCCCACATAATTTCCCCCCAAAATTCCCACTTTTCCCTAGAATTCCCACTGAATTTTTCCCACTTTTTCCCGGAATTCCCACATAATTTTCCCACAGAATTCCCACTTTCCCATGGAATTTTCCCCAATTGGAATTCCAGTTTTCCATGGAATTTCACCCCAGAAATCCCAATTTTCCCCCCAACATTCCCACATAATTTCCCCCATGGAATTCCCACTTTCCCACGGAATTTTCCCCACTTCTTCCTGGAATTCCCACTGAACTTTTCCCGGAATTCCCACAGAATTTCCCACGGAATTCCCCTTCCCAGGTCCCTGAACCGCTCCCAGCTGGATTCCCTGGGTGTCCGGATGCTGCCGGGATATCGCGATCCGTTCCACGGCCGAGCGCTGACCGCCGGCGAGATCGGCTGCTTCCTCAGCCACTTCCGCGTCTGGCAGGAGGTCAGGGATTCCTGGGATTTTGGGGAATTTTTGGGGAATTTTTGGGGATTTTTTTTGGAATTTTTTGGGGATTTTTGGGGATTTTTTGGGGATTTTTTTTGATTTTTTGGGATTTTTTTTGAATTTTTGGGGATTTTTGGGGGGAATTTCAGGGAGATCGGCTGCTTCCTCAGCCACTTCCGCGTCTGGCAGGAGGTCAGGGGGTTCCTGGGATTTTGGGGAATTTTTGGGGAATTTTTGGGGATTTTTTGGGAATTTTTGGGGATTTTTTGGAGATTTTTTGAGATTTTTTGGGGATTTTTTTGGAATTTTTGGGATTTTTTTTTTTATTTTTTGGGGAATTTTTAGGGATTTTTTGGGGAATTTGAGAGATCAGCTGCTTCCTCAGCCACTTCCGCGTCTGGCAGGAGGTCAGGGAATTTGGGAATTTTGGGGAATTTTTGGGGATTTTTTTTTGGAATTTTTTGGGGATTTTTTGGGAATTTTTTGGGGATTTTTGGGGATTTTTTTTAGATTTTTTAAAGATTTTTTTGAATTTTTGGGGATTTTTTGGGAATTTTGGGGAGAGCAGCTGCTTCCTCAGCCACTTCCGCGTCTGGCAGGAGGTCAGAGATTCCTGGGATTTTGGGGAATTTTTGGGGATTTTTTGGGAATTTTTTGGGGATTTTTTGGGAATTTTTTGGGGATTTTTTGGGATTTTTTTGGGATTTTTTTTTTAATTTTTGGGGATTTTTTGGGGCAATTGGAGAGATCGGCTGCTTCCTCAGCCACTTCCGCGTCTGGCAGGAGGTCAGGGAATTTGGGAATTTTGGGGAATTTTTGGGGATTTTTTTGGAATTTTTTGGGATTTTTTTGGAATTTTAAAAAATTTTTTGGGAATTTTTTAAAATTTTTTTTGAATTTTTGGGGATTTTTTGGGGCAATTGGAGAGATCGGCTGCTTCCTCAGCCACTTCCGCGTCTGGCAGGAGGTCAGGGGGTTCCTGGGATTTTGGGGAATTTTTTGGGGATTTTTTTGGGATTTTTTGGGAATTTTTTGGGGATTTCTGGGAATTTTTTGGGGATTTTTTTTGATTTTTTGGGATTTTTTTTTTAATGTTTGGGGGGAATTTCAGGGAGATCGGCTGCTTCCTCAGCCACTTCCGCGTCTGGCAGGAGGTCAGGGAATTTGGGAATTTTGGGGAATTTTTTGGGAATTTTTTTGAATTTTTGGGGGTTTTTTGGGAATTTTTTGGGGGTTTTTGGGAATTTTTTGGGGATTTTTTGGGATTTTTTTTAAGTTTTGGGGGAATTTTTGGGGATTTTTTTGGGGCTTTTAGGGAGATCGGCTGCTTCCTCAGCCACTTCCATGTCTGGCAGGAGGTCAGGAAACTTGGGAATTTTTTGGGATTTTTTTGAATTTTTTGGGGATTTTTTTGGCTTTTTTTTTAATTTTTGGGGAAATTTTTTGGGATTTCTAGGATTTTTGGGGGCATTTTTTGGGAATTTTGGGGAGATCGGCTGCTTCCTCAGCCACTTCTGCGTCTGGCAGGAGGTTGGGAATTTGGGGAATTTTGTGGAATTTTTGTGGAATTTTTGGGGTTTTTGGGGGATTTTTGGGGATTTTTTGGAATTTTTTTTGATTTTGTTGGGATTTTTGGGGGTTTTTGGGGATTTTTTGGGATTTTTTTGGATTTTTTTTTCTATTTTTTTTTTAATTTTTGGGGAATTTTTTGGGATTTCTTGGGAATTTTGGAGAGATCAGCTGCTTCCTCAGCCACTTCCGCGTCTGGCAGGAGGTTGGGAATTCCTGGGATGTTGGGGAATTTTTGGGGGATTTTTGGGAATTGTTTGGGGAATTTTTTGGAGATTTGTTGGGATTTTTTGGGATTTTTTGGGGATTTTTTTTGGAATTTTTGGGAATTTTGGGGAGGTTGGAGGTTGGAATTCCCAACATTCCCAGATTTCTGATCGAGGCCTGATTCCATTCCCGATCCCAAATCCCAAAAATCCCAAAATTCCTGATGTTATTCCCAGATTTCCAGTCGAGGTCTGCAGAGCTCCCTGGTGTTCCAGGATGATCAATCCCAAATCCCAAGATTCCCCAAATTCCCGGTATTTTTCCCAGATTTCTGAGCGAGGCCTGATCCCATTCCCGATCCCAAATCCCAAAATTCCCGGTGTTATTCCTAGATTTCCAATCCAGGTCTGCAGAGCTCCCTGGTTTTCCAGGATGATCGATCCCAATAATCCCAAAATTCCCGGTATTTTTCCCAGATTTCCAAGCAGAGCCTGATCCCATTCCTGATCCCAAATCCCAAAATTCCCAACATTCCCAGATTTCCAATCGAGGTCTGCAGAGCTCCCTGGTTTTCCAGGATGATCGATCCCAAATCCCAAAATTCCCCAAATTCCCGATGTTTTTCCCAGATTTCCGAGCGAGGCCTGCAGAGCTCCCTGGTGTTCGAGGACGATCTTCGCTTTGAGGTTTTTTTCCGACGGCGCCTGACGGAAATCATGGAGCAGCTGCAGGAATCCCAAATCCAGTGGGACCTGATGTGAGTCTTCATCCCAAAAATCATCCCAATCCCAAATCCAGTGGGACCTGATGTGAGTCTTCATCCCAATCATCATTATCCCAGAAATCCTGGAATTCCCAGTGATCCCATTGATCCCAATGACTCCATTGATCCCAATGATCCCAATGACCCCATTGATCCCAATGACCTCATTGATCCCATTGATCTCATTGATCCCATTGATCCTAATGACCCCATTGATCCCAATGACCCCATTGACCCCAATGACCCCATTAATCCCAATGACTCCATTAACACCAATGCCCTTATTGACCTCAATGACTGTACTGACACCAGTGACTCCATTGATCCCAATGACTGCATTGATATCAATGATTCCATTGATCTCAATGACTGTACTGACACCAGTGACTCCATTGATCCCAATGACTCCATTAACACCAATGCCCTTATTGACCTCAATGACTGTACTGACACCAGTGACTCCATTGATCCCAATGACTGCATTGATATCAATGATTCCATTGATCTCAATGACTGTACTGACACCAGTGACTCCATTGATCCCAATGACTCCATTAACACCAATGCCCTTATTGACCTCAATGACTGTACTGACACCAGTGACTCCATTGATCCCAATGACTGCATTGATATCAATGATTCCATTGATCTCAATGACTGTACTGACACCAATGACTCCATTGATCGCAATGACTCCATTGATCCCAGTGACTCCATTGACACCAATTGCTCCATTGATCCCAATGACTCCATTGATCCCAATGACTCCATTGACACCAATTGCTCCATTGACCCCAATGACTCCATTGATCCCAATGACTCCATTGACCCCAATGATCCCAATGACCCCAATGACCCCAATGACTCCATTGATCTTAACGACTCCATTGATCCCATTGATCCCAATGACTTCATTGATCCTAATGATCCAATTGATCCCAATGACCCCAACAATCCCAATAACCCCACTGCTCCCATTCGCAGCTACCTGGGCCGGAAGCGTCTGTCCCCGGAGCACTCGGAGCGCGCCGTTCCCAGTGTGCAGCAGCTGCTCCGGCCAGGATATTCCCAATAATCCCATGGATCCTAATGATCCCATTGACCTCAGTGACTCCATTGATCCAAATGACCTCATTGACCCCAATGACTCCAATGGCTCCATTGACTCCAATGACATTGATCTCAATGACTCCACTGATCCCAGTGACTCCATTGATCCCAATGACTGCATTGATATCAGTGATTCCATTGATCTCAATGACTCTATTGACACCAATGACTCCTTTGATCGCAATTACTCCATTGATCCCAATGACTCCATTGATCTTAACGACTCCATTGATCCCAATGACTCCATTGATCTTAACGACTCCATTGATCCCAATGACCCCAATGGCTCCATTGACTCCATTGATCCCAATGACCCCAATGGCTCCATTGACTCCATTGATCCCAATGGCTCCATTGATTCCATTGACTCCATTGATCCCAATGGCTCCATTGATCTTAACGACTCCATTGATCCCACTGACCGCAATGATTCCACTGACTCCATTGATCCCAATGACCCCAATGATTCCATTGACTCCATTGATCCCAATTGCTCCATTGATCCCGATGACTCCATTGATCCCAATTGCTCCATTGATCCCAATGACCTTATTGATCCCAATGACTCCAATGGCTCCATTGACTCCAATGACATTGATCTCAATGACTCCATTGATCCCAATGACTCCATTGATCCCAATGACTGCATTGATATCAGTGATTCCATTGATCTCAATGACTCTATTGACACCAATGACTCCTTTGATCGCAATTACTCCATTGATCCCAATGACTCCATTGATCTCAATGATCCCAATGGCTCCATTGATCTTAACGACTGCATTGATCCCAATGACACCAATGATTCCATTGACTCCATTGATCCCAATGGCTCCATTGATTCCATTGACTCCATTGATCCCAATGGCTCCATTGATTCCATTGACTCCATTGATCCCAATGGCTCCATTGATCTTAACGACTCCATTGATCCCACTGACCGCAATGATTCCACTGACTCCATTGATCCCAATGACCCCAATGATTCCATTGACTCCATTGATCCCAATTGCTCCATTGATCCCGATGACTCCATTGATCCCAATTGCTCCATTGATCCCAATGACCTTATTGATCCCAATGACTCCATTGATCCAAACAATCCCATGGATCCCAATAACCCCATTGATCCCAATAACCCCATTGATCCCCACAATCCCAATGACCCCAATAACCCCACTGCTCCCATTCGCAGCTCCCTGGGCCGGAAGCGTCTGTCCCCGGAGCGCTCGGAGCGCGCCGTTCCCGGTGTGCGGCAGCTGCTCCGGCCGGGATATTCCCAATAATCCCATGGATCCTATTGATCCCATTGACCTCAGTGACTCCATTGATCCAAATGACCTCATTGACCCCAATGACTCCAATGGCTCCATTGACTCCAATGACATTGATCTCAATGACTCCATTGATCCCAATGACTCCATTGATCCCAATGACTGCATTGATATCAGTGATTCCATTGATCTCAATGACTCTATTGACACCAATGACTCCTTTGATCGCAATTACTCCATTGATCCCAATGACTCCATTGATCTCAATGATCCCAATGGCTCCATTGATCTTAATGACTGCATTGATCCCAATGACCCCAATGGCTCCATTGACTCCACTGATCCCAATGGCTCCATTGATTCCATTGACTCCATTGATCCCAATGGCTCCATTGATTCCATTGACTCCATTGATCCCAATTGCTCCATTGATTCCATTGACTCCATTGATCCCAATGGCTCCATTGATTCCATTGACTCCATTGATCCCAATGGCTCCATTGATCTTAACGACTCCATTGATCCCACTGACCGCAATGATTCCACTGACTCCATTAATCCCAATGACCCCAATGATTCCATTGACTCCATTGATCCCAATTGCTCCATTGATCCCGATGACTCCATTGATCCCAATTGCTCCATTGATCCCGATGACTCCATTGATCCCAATGACCTTATTGATCCCAATGACTCCATTGATCCAAACAATCCCATTGATCCCAATAACCCCATTGATCCCCACAATCCCAATGATCCCAATAACCCCACTGCTCCCATTCGCAGCTACCTGGGCCGGAAGCGTCTGTCCCCGGAGCGCTCGGAGCGCGCCGTTCCCGGTGTGCGGCAGCTGCTCCGGCCGGGATATTCCCAATAATCCCATGGATCCTATTGATCCCATTGACCTCAGTGACTCCATAGATCCAAATGACCTCATTGACCCCAATGACTCCAATGGCTCCATTGACTCCAATGACATTGATCTCAATGACTCCATTGATCCCAATGACTCCATTGATCCCAATGACTGCATTGATATCAGTGATTCCATTGATCTCAATGACTCTATTGACACCAATGACTCCTTTGATCGCAATTACTCCATTGATCCCAATGACTCCATTGATTCCATTGACTCCATTGATCCCAATGGCTCCATTGATTCCATTGACTCCATTGATCCCACTGACCGCAATGATTCCATTGACTCCATTGATCCCAATGGCTCCATTGATCTTAACGACTCCATTGATCCCACTGACCGCAATGATTCCATTGACTCCATTGATCCCAATGGCTCCATTGATCTTAACGACTCCATTGATCCCACTGACCGCAATGATTCCATTGACTCCATTGATCCCAATGGCTCCATTGATCTTAACGACTCCATTGATCCCAATTGCTCCATTGATCCCGATGACTCCATTGATCCCAATGACCTTATTGATCCCAATGACTCCATTGATCCCAATAACCCCATTGATCCCAATAACCCCATTGATCCCCACAATCCCAACGATCCCAATAACCCCACTGCTCCCATTCGCAGCTACCTGGGCCGGAAGCGTCTGTCCCCGGAGCGCTCGGAGCGCGCCGTTCCCGGTGTCCGGCAGCTGCTCCGGCCGGGATATTCCTACTGGACGTTGGGCTACGCGCTGAGCCTGAGCGGAGCCAGGAAACTGCTGGCGGCCGAGCCGCTGGGGAAGATGATCCCCGTGGATGAGTTCCTGCCGCTCATGTTCGACCAGCACCCCAGGTTTGGGATTTATGGGGTTTGGGGGGTTTGGGGTTGTGGGATTTGTAGGATTTATGGGATTTGGGGGGATTTGGGGGATTTGTGGGATTTATGGGAAGATGATCCCCGTGGATGAGTTCCTGCCGCTCATGTTCGACCAGCACCCCAGGTTTGGGGGGATTTGGGGGGGTTTGTGGGGTTTGGGGTTGTGGGATTTGTAGGATTTATGGGATTTATGGGGTTTACAGAATTGGGGATAAGTGAAATATGGGATATATGGGATTTCTGGGATGATGATCCCCGTGGATGAATTCCTGCCGCTCATGTTCAACCAGCAGGTTTGGGATTTATGGGGTTTGTGGGATTTATGGGATTTATGGGGTTTACAGAACTGGGGATGAGGGATTTGTGGGAGTGATGGGATTTGTGGGATTTCTGGGAAGATGATCCCTGTGGATGAGTTCCTGCCGCTCATGTTCCACCAGCAGGTTTGGGATTTATGGGGTTTGTGGGGTTTATGGGATTTGGGGTCTGGGATTTATGGGATTTGTGGGAATTGTGGAACTGATGGGATTTGGAGTCAGGGATTTCTGGGGTTTGGAGTCAGGGATTTGTGGGATTTGTGGGATTTGGGATAAAGGATTTGTGGGATTTATGAGATTTATGGGATTTATGGGATTTGGGGGATTTGTGGAGTTTGGGATGGTGAGATTTGAGGAATTTGTGAGCTTTGGGATAAAGGATTTGTGGGATATTTGGGATTTATAGTATTTGGGATCATAAATTTCTGGCATTTGGAATCAGGGATTTGTGGGATTTCTGGGATTTGGGGTCAGGGAATGATGGGACTTGTGGGATTTGGCGGTAGGGATTTGTTTTTCCCCATTTTTCCCCATTTTTCCCATTTTCCTCACTTTTCCCATATTTCTCCCACAACTCCAAGGATTCCCAGCACTTCTCCCAGATTTTCCTCTCATTTTTCCTCCCTTTTCTCTCATTTTCCTCCCATTTTCCCCATTTTTTCCCCGTTTTTCCCCATTTTTCCCCATTTTTCCCCATTTTTTCACCCAAATTCCCCAAAATTCCCATTTTTCTCCCCAGCCCCGAGTATTCCCAGAACTTTTCCCAGATTTTCCTCATTTTTCCCCATTTTTCCACCATTTTTTGCTCTTTTTTCACTCATTTTTCACCATTTTTCCCCATTTCCCCATTTTTTCCCCATTTTTTCACCCAAATTCCCCATTTTTCCCATTTTTCCTCAGCCCCGAGTATTCCCAGCACTTTTCCCAGATTTTTCCTGGATCTCTCACCCCATTTCCTCTCTTTTTCTCCATTTTTTCCCCATTTTTCACTCATTTTCCCCCATTTTTCAGCCATTTCTCCACCGTTTTTCGTCATTTTTTCACCCTATTTTCACCCAAATTCCCAATTTTTCCCGTTTTTCCCATTTTTCTCCCCAGCCCCGAGTACTCCCAGCACTTTTCCCAGATTTTCCTCTCATTTTTCCTCCCTTTCCTCTCATTTTCCTCCCATTTTTCCCCATTTCCCACCATTTTTCACTCGTTTTTCACCCATTTTTCGTCATTTTTTCACCCAGTTTTTTCACCCAATTTCCCCAAAATTCCCCAAATTCCCATTTTTCCTCAGCCCCGAGTACTCCCAGCACTTTTCCCAGATTTTTCCTGGATCTCTCACCCCATTTCCTCTCTTTTTTCTCCATTTTTTCCCCATTTTCCTCCCATTTTCCCAATTTTTTCCCCGTTTTCCACCATTTTTCACTCGTTTTTCACCCGTTTTTCGTCATTTTTTCACCCAATTTTCACCCAAATTCCCGATTTTTCCCGTTTTTCCCATTTTTCCCCTCAGCCCCGAGTATTCCCAGCACTTTTCCCAGATTTTCCTCTCATTTTTCCTCCCTTTCCTCTCATTTTCCTCCATTTTTCCCCATTTTTCAGCCATCTCTCCACCGTTTTTCATCATTTTTCCACCCAATTTTTTCCAATTTTTCCCAAATTCCTGATTTTTCCCATTTTCCCCCCAGCCCCGAGTACTCCCAGCACTTTTCCCAGCAGATCTCAGCCTTTCTCCGTGGATCCTCTGCTGCTCTTCCCCACTCCTCTCACCTCCTTCCCGCTTTCTCCTGCTTCCTTTTCCCATTTTTTTCCCCAAATTTTCCCCAAATTTTCCCCAAATTTTCCCCAAATTTTCCCCAAATTCCTGATTTTTCCCATTTTCCCCTCAGCCCCGAGTATTCCCAGCACTTTTCCCAGATTTTCCTCTCATTTTTCCCCATTTTTCCCCAATTTTCCATCGTTTTTCACTCATTTTTCACCCTTTTTTCCCCATTTCTCCACCGTTTTTTGTCATTTTTTCACCCTATTTTCACCCAAATTCCCGATTTTTCCCGTTTTTCCCATTTTTCCCCCCAGCCCCGAGTACTCCCAGCACTTTTCCCAGATTTTCCTCTCATTTTTCCCCATTTTTTCACCAATTTCCCATCGTTTTTCACCCATTTTCCCCATTTTTCCCCATTTCTCCACCGTTTTTCCCCATTTTTTCACCCAAATTCCCGATTTTTCCCGTTTTTCCCATTTTTCCTCAGCCCCGAGTACTCCCAGCACTTTTCCCAGATTTTTCCTGGATCTCTCACCCCATTTCCTCTCTTTTTTCTCCATTTTTTCCCCATTTTTCCCCATTTTCCAGCCATTTCTCCACCGTTTTTCATCATTTTTTCACCCTATTTTCACCCAAATTCCCGATTTTTCCTGTTTTTCCCATTTTTCTCCCCAGCCCCGAGTACTCCCAGCACTTTTCCCAGATTTTCCTCTCATTTTTCCTCCCTTTCCTCTCATTTTCCTCCCATTTTTCCCCCATTTTCCACCATTTTTCTCTCGTTTTTCACCCATTTTTCGTCATTTTTTCACCCAATTTTTTCCAAATTTCCCCAAAATTCCCCAAATTCCCATTTTCTCCTCAGCCCCGAGTACTCCCAGCACCTTTCCCAGATTTTTCCTGGATCTCTCACCCCATTTCCTCTCTTTTTCCTCCATTTTTTCCCCATTTTTCACTCATTTTCCCCCATTTTTCAGCCATTTCTCCACCGTTTTTCGTCATTTTTTCACCCAATTTTCTCCCAAATTCCCGATTTTTCCCGTTTTTCCCATTTTTCCCCTCAGCCCCGAGTACTCCCAGCACTTTTCCCAGATTTTCCTCTCATTTTTCCTCCCTTTCCTCTCATTTTCCTCCCATTTTTCCCCATTTTTCAGCCATTTCTCCACCGTTTTTCCCCATTTTTTCACCCAATTTTTTCCAAATTTCCCCAAAATTCCCCGAATTCCCATTTTTCCCCCCAGCCCCGAGTACTCCCAGCACTTCTCCCGGCGGGATCTGCAGGCTTTCTCCGTGGATCCTCTGCTGCTCTTCCCCACCCACTACACGGGCGATCCGGGTTACGTCAGCGACACCGAGAGCCAATCCGGGATTCCTCCCCAAATCTGGGAATTCCCCGCGGAAAATCCCCAAAATCCCAAAAATTCCCAACCCAGCCACCACAGCGACGCCCACGGCGAGCTCTGACCGAGGGAGTTTTGGGGGATTTTTGGGGTTTTGGGGGTTTTTTGGGGTCGGAAATAAAGGATATTTTTATTTTTAGCGTTTTGGGGTTTGGTTTGGATTTTATTTCCAGGTTTTTGCTTCGTTATGGAATTTAATTCCCAAATTTAATTCCTGAATTTAATTCCCAACTTTAATTCAATTCCCAAATTTAATTCCCAAATTTAATTCCTGAATTTAATTCCCAAATTTAATTCCTGAATTTAATTCCCAAATTTAATTCCCAACTTTAATTCAATTCCCAAATTTAATTCCTGAATTTAATTCCCAGATTTAATTTCTAAATTTAATTCCTGAATTTAATTCAATTCCCAAATTTAATTTCTAAATTTAATTCCTGAATTTAACTCAATTCCCAAATTTAATTCCCAAATTTAATTCCTGAATTTAGTTTAATTCCCAAATTTAATTCCCAACTTTAATTCAATTCCCAAATTTAATTCCCAAATTTAATTCCTGAATTTAATTCCCAAATTTAATTCCTGAATTTAATTCCCAAATTTAATTCCCAACTTTAATTCAATTCCCAAATTTAATTCCTGAATTTAATTCCCAGATTTAATTTCTAAATTTAATTCCTGAATTTAATTCAATTCCCAAATTTAATTTCTAAATTTAATTCCTGAATTTAACTCAATTCCCAAATTTAATTCCCAAATTTAATTCCTGAATTTAGTTTAATTCCCAAATTTAATTCCCAAATTTAATTCAATTCCCAAATTTAATTCCCAAATTTAATTCCTGAATTTAATTCCCAAATTTAATTCCTGAATTTAATTCCCAAATTTAATTCCCAACTTTAATTAAATTCCCAAATTTAATTCTTGAATTTAATTCCCAAATTTAATTTCTAAATTTAATTCCTGAATTTAATTCAATTCCCAAATTTAATTCCCAAATTTAATTCCTGAATTTAGTTTAATTCCCAAATTTAATTCCCAAATTTAATTCAATTCCCAAATTTAATTCCCAAAATCCCCATATTTAATTCCCAAATTTAATTTCTACATTTAATTCCTGAATAAAATTTCCAAGTTTAATTTCCAAATTTAATTTCCAAATTAAATTCAATTCCCAATTTTAATTCAATTCCCAAATTTAATTCCCAAATTTAATTCCTGAATTTAATTCACTTCCCAAATTTAATTCCCAAATTCCCAAATTATTTTCATTTGGGGATTTTTTGGGGATTTTTTGGGGATTTTGGGGTTTTTTGGGTCAGAAATAAAGGATATTTTTATTTTTAGCGTTTTGGGTTTTGGTTTGGATTTTATTCCCAGGTTTTTGTTTAATTATCGAATTTAATTCCCAAATTCAGTTTCCAAATTTAATTCTCAAATTTAATTCCTGAATTTAATTCCCAAATTTAATACCCAAAATTCCTGAATTTAATTCCCAAAATCCCAAATTTAATTCCCAAAATTCCCAAATTTAATTCCCAAAATTCCCAAATTTAATTCACAAAATTCCCAACTTTAATTTCCAAATTGAATTCCCAAAATTCCCAAATTTAATTCCCAAAATCCCCAAATTCCCAAAATTCCCAAATTCCTGAATTTAATTCCCAAAATTCCCAAATTTAATTCCCAAAAAAAGGCAACCTGAGGCAGAATTTTGGGGTTTTTTTGGGAAGTTCCCAATAAAGTTCATTTTTTATTTTTCCATTCTTTTTTTGGGATAGTTTGACCTCAAAATTCCCAAATTTGGGACCTTGGGGGGGGGGAAGGGAAAGTCCTCTGCTCTGACCTCGAATTCCAGGGATTTTGGGGTTTTTTGGGATTTTTTGGGATTTTTTAATTGGGATTTTGGGGTTTTTTTGGGATATTTTTTGGATTTTTTTCATTGGGATTTTGGGGCTTTTAGGGATTTTTTGGGATTTTTTAATTGGGATTTTGGGGCTTTTTTTGGGATTTTTTTTTTCATTGGGATTTTGGGGGTTTTTTGGGATATTTTTGGGATTTTGGGGATTTTTTTGGGATATTTCCAGGTATTTTGGGGGTTTTTTTGGGATATTTTTGGGATTTTTTTCATTGGGATTTTGGGATTTTTTGGGGATATTTCTGGGTATTTTGGGTTTTTTTTCACTGGGATTTTGGGGATATTTTTGGGATTTCTTTTCATTGGGATTTTGGGGATATTTCTGGGTATTTTGGGTTTTTTTTTCACTGGGATTTTGGGGATATTTTTGGGATTTCTTTTCATTGGGATTTTGGGGATATTTCTGGGTATTTTGGGGTTTTTTGGGGTATTTTTGGGATTTCTTCACTGGGATTTTGGGGTTTTTTGGGATATTTCTCAGCTGTTTTAAGGGGATTTTAACAGGACTTTCGGGATATTTTCAGAATATTTTTGGGGTGTATTTAGGATATTTTTGGGGTGATTTTGGGGTATTTTTGGGCTATTTTGGGGTTCACAGCTCCTTGTGCACACCTGGCGGCTCCCTGCAGGTTGCAGCAATTTTGGGTCATTTTTGAGCCATTTTTGGGTCATTTTTAATGGGATTTTTTGGCCATTTTTAATGGGATTTTAATGGGATTTTCAGGATATTTTCAAGATATTTTCAGGATATTTTCAGGATGTATTTAGGATATTTTTGGGGACAATTTGGGCCATTTTGGGGTTCACAGCTCCTCGTGCACACCTGGGGCTCCTGGCAGCAATTTTGGGTCATTTCTGAGCCATTTTTGGGTCATTTTTGGGATATTTCTGAACCATTTTTAATGGGATTTTCACGCTATTTTTGGGATATTTTCAGGACATATTTAGGATATTTTTGGGGACAATTTGGGCCATTTTGGGGTTCAGAGCTCCTCGTGCTCCTCGTGCACACCTGGGGCTCCTGGCAGCGATTTTGGGTCATTTTTGGGTCATTTTTGGGATATTTCTGAACCATTTTTAATGGGATTTTCAGGACATTTTCAGGACATTTTTAGGATATTTTTAGGACATTTTTGGGGACAATTTGGGCCATTTTGGGGTTCACAGCTCGTCGTGTTCCTCGTGCACACCTGGCGGCTCCCGGCAGGCCGCGGGGGCTCTCCAGCTCCAGCAGGTACTCACAGCGGCTCGGCTCGGCCGCTGCCACCAGAGCTGTGCTGGTGCCACACCTGAGCCGCACCTGGGGAGAGAGAGAGACACACCTGAGACACACCTGGGGACAGCTGGGGACACCTGAGACACACCTGAGACACACCTGAGACACACCTGGGGACACACCTGGGGGAGAGACACACCTGAGACACACCTGAGACACACCTGAGACACACCTGGGGGGAGAGACACACCTGAGACACACCTGGGGACAGCTGAGACACACCTGGGGAGAGACACACCTGAGACACACCTGAGACACACCTGGGGAGAGACACACACCTGAAACACACCTGAGACACACCTGGGGACAGCTGGGGACACCTGAGACACACCTGAGACACACCTGAGACACACCTGGGGGGAGAGACACACCTGAGACACACCTGAGACACACCTGAGACACACCTCAGACACACCTGGGGGAGAGACACACCTGAGACACACCTGGGGACACCTGAGACACACCTGAGACACACCTGGGGACAGCTGAGACACACCTGAGACACACCTGGGGACAGCTGGGGACACCTGAGACACACCTGAGACACACCTGGGGGAGAGACACACCTGGGGACACCTGAGACACACCTGAGACACACCTGGGGAGAGACACACACCTGAGACACACCTGAGACACACCTGAGACACACCTGAGACACACCTGGGGAGAGACACACACCTGAGACACACCTGAGACACACCTGAGACACACCTGGGGACAGCTGAGACACACCTGAGACACACCTGGGGAGACACACTTGGGGACACTTTAGTCACACCTGAGACACACTTGAGACACACCTGGGGGGGAGAGACAGGGTCAGGGGACACCTGGGGACGCCTGGGGAACACCTGAGACACACCTGAGACACACCTGGGGGGACAGACACACCTGAGACACACCTGGGGACACTTCAGTCACACCTGAGACACCTGAGACATACCTGAGACACACCTGGGGACACCTGAGACACACCTGAGACACACTTGAGACACACCTGGGGACACCTGGGGACACTTCAGTCACACCTGAGACACACCTGGGGGACAGACAGGGTCAGGGGACACCTGGGGACACACCTGAGACACACCTGAGACACACCTGGGGACACCTGGGACACACCTGAGACACACCTGGGGGGAGAGACACACTTGGGGACACTTTAGTCACACCTGAGACACACGAGACACACCTGGGGGGCTTTGGGGACACTTCAGGGGGTTTGGGGACACCTGAGACACACCTAAGACACACCTGAGGGGAGTCTGGGGACACTTCAGTCACACCTGAGACACACCTGGGGGGATTTGGGGACATCTGGGGGGGTTTGGGGACATCTGAGCCACACCTGAGCTGCACCTGGGGGGGACACGGGGGCTCAGGTGACACTCAGGTGACCCAGGTGACACTCAGTGGTGGCCCTGCTGGCTCTGGGGGATTTCAGGTGACACTAAGTGGGTTCAGGTGACATTCAGGTGACACAGGTGCCACCGGGGGGGTCAGAGGTGACACACAGGTGACACACACTGAGGGGCTCAGGGGGGTCCAGGTGACACAGGGGTGACACAGGTGACACACAAGTGACACACAGGTGACACAGGTGACACACAGGTGACACAGGGATGACACAGGTCACACCCAGGTGATACCCAGGTAACACCCAGGTGACACAGGGATGACACAGATGACACAGGTGACACACAGGTGACACCCAGGTGACACTCACGGTGGTGGCTCGGTTGGGTTTGGGTGTTTCAGGTGACACTGAGGGGCTCAGGGATGACACAGGTATGACACAGATGGGGTTCAGGTGACACACAGGTGACACACAGGTAACTCAGGTGACACAGGGATGACACAGGTGACAGGTGACACTCAGGTGACACACAGGTAACAGGTGACACATGTGACACTCAGGTGACACAGGGATGACACAGGTGACACACAGGTAACACACAGGTGTTCAGGTGACACAGGGATGACACAGGTGACACAGATGACACACAGGTAACACACAGATGACACACAGATGACACACAGGTGACACACAGGTGACACACAGGGATGACTCTGGTAACACACAGGTGACACAGGGATGACACAGGTGACACACAGGTAACTCAGGTGACACACAGGTGACACACAGGGATGACTCTGGTAACACACAGGTGACACAGGGATGACACAGGTGACACACAGGTAACTCAGGTGACACACAGGTGACACACAGGGATGACTCTGGTAACACACAGGTGACACACAGGTGACACACAGATGACACACAGATGACACACAGGTGACACAGGGATGACACAGGTGACACTCAGGTGACACAAGGATGACACAGCTGATGCACAGGTAACACACAGGTGTTCAGGTGACACACAGGTGACACTCAGGTGACACACAGATGACACAGGAATGACACAGCTGACGCACAGGTAACACACAGGTGACAGGTAACTCAGGTGACACACAGGTGACACACAGATGACGCACAGGTAACACTCAGGTGACAGGTAACTCAGGTGACACACAGGTGACACACAGATGACGCACAGGTAACACACAGGTGACAGGTAACTCAGGTGACACACAGATGACGCACAGGTAACACTCAGGTGACACACAGGTGACACACAGGTAACACAGGTGACACACAGATGACGCACAGGTCACACTCAGGTGACACACAGATGACACAGGAATGACACAGCTGACGCACAGGTAACACCCAGGTGACAGGTAACTCAGGTGACACACAGGTGACACACAGGTGACACACAGATGACGCACAGGTAACACACAGGTGACAGGTAACTCAGGTGACACACAGGTGACGCACAGGTAACACACAGGTGACAGGTAACTCAGGTGACACACAGGTGACACACAGGTGACACACAGATGACGCACAGGTAACACACAGGTGACAGGTAACTCAGGTGACACACAGATGACGCACAGGTAACACTCAGGTGACACACAGGTGACACACAGGTAACACAGGTGACAGATGACGCACAGGTCACACTCAGGTGACACACAGATGACACAGGGATGACACAGCTGACGCACAGGTAACACCCAGGTGACAGGTAACTCAGGTGACACACAGGTGACACACAGGTGACACACAGATGACGCACAGGTAACACACAGGTGACAGGTAACTCATGTGACACACAGGTGACACACAGATGACGCACAGGTCACACTCAGGTGGCACTCAGGTGACACAGGTGACACACAGGTGACACTCAGGTGACACAGGTGACACTCAGGTGACACAGGTGACACTCACGGTGGTGGCTCTGTTCGGTCCCTGCCAGCAGGCCGTTCCTCCCTCGTACTTCTGCGCGCTGAACTTGTCACCTTCGCCGCCCGACCACGAACCCCACGAGCTGCAGGTGACAGGTGACGTCAGACAGGTGACACAGGTGACATCAGACAGGTGACACAGGTGACATCCCAGGAGCCACTGAGGTGCTATTTCAGTGTCCCCAGGTGTCCCTCAGGTGTCCCCACGTGTCACAGATGACATCACAGGTGTCCCCAGGTGTGTCCCCAGCTGTCACTCAGGTGTTCCCAGGTGTGTCCCCAGCTGTCCCCAGCTATCCCCAGGTGTGTCCCCAGGTGTCCCCAGGTGCCAATTTGGTGTCCCCAAGTGTTCCCAGCTGTCACTCAGGTGTCCCCAGGTGTGTCCCCAGCTGTCCCAGGTGTGTCCCCAATGTCCCCAGGTGTGTCCCCAGGTGTCCCCAGGTGCCAATTTGGTGTCCCCAGCTGTCCCCAGGTGTGTCCCCAGGTAGGTCCCCAGCTATCCCCAGGTGTCACGCAGGTGTCCCCAGCTGTCCCCAGGTGTGTCTCCAGGTGTCCCCGGTGTCCCCAGGTGTGTCCCCAGGTGTGTCTCAGCTGTCCCCAGCTGTCCCCAGGTATCCCCAGATGTCCCCAGGTGTGTCACTCAGGTTTCCCAAATGTCCCCAGCTGTCCCCAGGTGTGTCCCCAGGTGTATCCCCAGCTGTCCCAAGTGTCCCCAGGTGTCCCCAGGTGTCACTCAGGTGTCCCCAGGTGTTCCCAGGTGTATCCCCAGGTGTGTCCCCAATGTCCCCAGGTGTCCCCAGATGTCCCCAATGTCCCCAGGTGTCCCAGGTGTGTCTCCAGATGTCCCCAGCTATCCCCAGGTGTGTCCCCAGGTGTCCCTCAGGTGTGTCCCTCAGGTGTCCCCAATGTCCCCAGCTATCCCAGGTGTGTCCCCAGCTGTCCCCAGCTATCCCCAATATCCCCAGGTGTGTCTCCAGGTGTGTCCCCAATGTCCCCAGCTATCCCCAGGTGTGTCCCCAGGTGTCCCAGATGTCCCCAGGTGTCACTCAGGTGTCCCCAGGTGTGTCACTCAGCTGTCCCCAGGTGTATCCCCAGGTGTCCCCAGGTGTGTCACTCAGGTGTCCCCAGGTGTGTCCCCAATGTCCCCAGGTGTCCCCAGGTGTCCCCAATGTCCCCAGCTATCCCCAGGTGTGTCCCCAGATTTCCCCAGGTGTATCCCCAGGTGTCCCCAGGTGTGTCCCCAGCTGTCCCAGGTGTCCCCAGGTGTCACTCAGGTGTCCCCAGGTGTCCCCAATGCCCCCAGGTGTCCCCAGGTGTGTCACTCAGCTGTCCCCAGGTGTATCCCCAGGTGTCCCCAGGTGTCCCCAGGTGTGTCCCCAATGTCCTCAGCTATCCCCAGGTGTGTCCCCAGGTGTGTCACTCAGCTGTCCCCAGGTGTGTCACTCAGGTGTCCCCAGGTGTGTCCCCAGGTGTGTCCCCAATGTCCCCAGGTGTCACTCAGATGTCCCCAGGTGTGTCCCCAGGTGTGTCCCCAGGTGTGTCCCCAGCTATCCCCAGGTGTCCCCAGGTGTGTCCCCAGGTGTGTCCCAGGTGTCCCCAGGTGTCCCCAGGTGTCCCCAGGTGTGTCCCCAGGTGTGTCCCCAGGTGTCACTCAGCTGTCCCCAGGTGTCCCCAGGTGTCACTCAGCTGTCCCCAGGTGTGTCCCCAGGTGTGTCCCCAGCTATCCCCAGGTGTCCCAGCTGTCCCCAGGTGTCCCCAGGTGTGTCCCCAGCTGTCCCCAGGTGTCCCCAGGTGTGTCCCCAGCTGTCCCCAGGTGTCCCCAGGTGTCACTCAGCTATCCCCAGGTGTGTCCCCAGGTGTCCCCAATGTCCCCAATGTCCCCAGGTATCCCCAGGTGTCCCCAGGTGTGTCCCCAGGTGTCTCACCCCAGGCTGGTCTCAGCCCCGCCCTGCTTTGGTCTCTGGGTGACTCTCTGGAAAGGACAGAGCCGGTACAGGTACCTGTGGGGACAGAGACAGCTTTGGGACACAAATACCCAAAATACCCAAAATACACCAAAAACATTAAAAAATACCCAAAATATACCAAAAAATACAACCAAAAAATACCCAAAATAAATATACCCAAAATATACCAAAAAATTACAAAAAAATACATCAAAAATAACCAAAAAACACCAAAAAAATACCCAAAATACATCAAAATACACCAAAATACACAAAAAAACCCCAAAAATACACCAAAAATACCCAAAATAACCCCCAAAATACACCAAAAATACCCAAAATACACCAAAAAACACCCAAAAAGCACAAAAAATACACAAAAAATACCAAAAATACACCAAAAAAACCCAAAATATACCAAAAATACCCCAAAAATACCCAAAACCATCAAAAAATACCCAAAATACACCAAAAAATACCCCAAAACCACCAAAAATACCCAAAATCACAAAAAAATCCAAAAGACACCAAAAATACCCAAAATACACCAAAAAGCCGCAAAAAACCAACCAAAAATACTCAAAATACACCCAAAAACCCAAAAGACACCAAAATCACATCAAAATACCCAAAAAACACCCAAAAAACACCCAAAAACCACCAAAAAACACAAAAAACCCCAAAAACACCAAAAAAACCCAAAAAACCAAAAAACACCCAAAAACCACCAAAAACCACCAAAAAACCACCAAAAACTCCAAAAAACACCCAAAAACCACCAAAAAACACCCAAAAAACACCAAAAAAACCCAAAAACACCAAAAAACACCAAAAAACACAAAAAAACACCCAAAAACACCCAAAAACACCCAAAAAACCACCAAAAAACTCCAAAAAAACACCCAAAAAACACCAAAAAACCACCAAAAAACCCAAAAACCACCAAAAACACCCAAAAAACACCAAAAAACCCAAAAACACCAAAAAACACCAAAAAACACAAAAAAAACACCCAAAAACACCCAAAAAAACCCAAAAAACCACCCAAAAAACACCCAAAAACACCAAAAAACCCAAAAAACACCAAAAAAACCAAAAAACACCAAAAAAACACCCAAAAAACACAAAAAAACCACCCAAAAAGACCCAAAAAAGACCCAAAAACACCAAAAAACACCAAAAAAACACCAAAAAAACCCCCCAAAAACACCCAAAAACCACAAAAAAACAACAAAAAAACACCCAAAAACCACCCCAAAAACACCCAAAAAACACCCAAAAACACCAAAAAACACCAAAAAAATCCAAAAAACACCCAAAACCCACCAAATAACACCCAAAAAACACCAAAAAACCACAAAAAACCACCAAAAAACACCAAAAAACCAACCAAAAACCACCAAAAACCACCCAAAAACACAAAAAAACCACCCAAAAAACACCAAAAACCCCAAAAAACACCAAACACCAAAAAACACCCAAAAAACACCAAATAACACCCAAACACCAAAAAAACACCCAAAAAACACCAAAAAACCACCAAAAAACACCCAAAAAACACCCCAAAAAAATCAAAAAAACACAAAAAAAAAATCAAAAAAATACCCAAAAACCCCAAAAACACCAAAAAACACAAAAAAACCACCAAAAAACACCAAAAAAATCCAAAAAACACCCAAAAAACACCCAAAAAACACCCAAAAAACACCCAAAAACACCCCAAAAAACCCAAAAACACCCAAAAACACCAAAAAACACCAAAAAAACACCCAAAAACACCAAAAAACACCAAAGAAACACCAAAAAACACCCAAAAAACACCCAAAAAACCCCAAAAACACCCAAAAAACACCAAAAAACACCAAAAAACACAAAAAACCCACCAAAAATCACCAAAAATCACCCAAAAAACACCCAAAAAAAGAACCAAAAAACACCCAAAAAACACCCAAAAAACACCCAAAAAACACCCAAAAACACCCAAAAAACACCAAAAAACACCCAAAAAACACCCAAAAAACACCCAAAAACACCCAAAAAACACCAAAAAACACCCAAAAAACACCCAAAAAACACCAAACACCCAAACCCACAAAACCAGCCCCAAACCAGCCCAGAATCACCAAAACCACCCCAAACCCACCAAAAATCAACCCCAAAACTTCCCCAAACCACCCAAAACAGCCCAAAAAACCCCAAAACCCCCAGACCCCTACAGCCCCCCAAAGTCCCCCCAAAATCCCAATTTTCCCTCCCAAAATTCCCGATTTTCACCCCAAATTCCCCCAAAAACCCCAATTTCCCCCAAAACTACCCAATTTTCCCTCCCAAAATTCTAATTTTCTCCCCCAAAATCCCAAACTTTCACCCCAAATTCCCCCCAAAATCCCAATTTTCTCCCAAAATTCTGATTTTCTCACCCAAAATCCCCTCCAAATCCCCCCAAAAACCCCCAAATCCCCCAAATCCCACCCAAATTTCCCCAAAAAACCCCAAATTTCCCCCAAATCCCCCAAAATTCCCCCAAATCCCCCCAAATTCCCCAAAATCTCCCCAAATTCCCCCCAAAATCCCTATTTCCCCCTAAAATCCCCCCCAAAAACCCCAAATTTTCCCTCCCAAAATTCCAATTTCCCCCCAAAACCCCAAATTCCCCCCAAAAAACCCAAATCCCCCCCAAAAACCCAAATTTTCCCCCCAAAATCCCAATTTTCTCTCCCAAAATCCCCAATTTTCACCCCAAATTCCCCCAAATTCCCCCCCAAATCCCCCAAAATCTCCCCAAATTCCCCAAAATCCCCTGAAATCCCACCAAATTCCTCCCAAAAACCCCAGAATTCCCCCAAATTCCTCCCAAATTCCCCCAAAAATCCCCAGTTTTCTCCCCCAAATTTCCCCAAACTCCCCCAAAAAACCCCAAATTCCCCCAAATTCCCCCCAAAATCCCAATTTTCTCTCCCAAAATCCCAATTTTCCCTTTCAAAATCCCCAATTTTCCCCCCAAATTCCCCCCCCAAATTCCCCCCAAATTCCCCCAAAATCCCCAGTTTTCCCCCCAAAATCCCAATTTTCCCTCCCAAAATCCCAATTTTCTCCCAAAATTCTAATTTTCTCACCCAAAATCCCCTCCAAGTCCCCCCAAAAACCCCCCCAAATCCCCCAAATCCCACCCAAATTTCCCCAAATACCCCAAATTCCCCCCAAATTCCCCCAAATTTCCCCCAAATTTCCCCGAATTGCTCACTCGCTGGTTGCCAGCTCCCAGCACTGGCTGTAGAGATAGGAAAATTCTCCTTCTGCTCCAAAATCCAACCCCAGCTCCTGCTCCAGAGCCCTGCGGGGACAGCGGGGTCAGGGCAGCCCAAAAACCCCAAAAACACCCCAAAAAAAACCCCAAAATCACCCCAAAAAAACCTTAAAAAACAAAAAAAAATCCCCCCCCAAAAAAACCCCAAAAAACCTCAAAATCACCCCAAAAAACCCCAAAAAAACCTTAAAAAACAAAATCCCCCAAAAAAATCCCCCCAAAAAACCCCCAAAAAACGCTAAAATCCCAAAAAATATCCCCAAAAATCCCCCAAAAAATCCCCCCCCAAAAAAAACCAAAAAACCCCCAAAAAACCCCAAAATCACCCCAAAAAACCCTAAAATCCAAAAAAATCCCCAAAAAAACCCCAAAAACACCCCAAAAAAACCTTAAAAAACAAAAAAATCCCCCCAAAAACCCCAAAAAAAACCCAAAAAAACCCCCCCAAAAAACAAAAAAAAAAACCAAAAAACCACAAAAAACCCCAAAATCACCCCAAAAAAACCCAAAATCACCCCAAAAAACCCCCAAAAAGCCCCCCAAAAATCCCCCCTCCAAAAAACCAAAAAAAACCCCAAAAAAACCCAAAAATAAATCCCCCAAAAAACCCAAAAAACCCCAAAAAACCCTAAAAAAAACCCAAAAACCCCCAAAATCACCCCCAAAAAAATCCCCCTAAAAACCCCCAAAAAACCCCCAAAAAAACCCCAAAAAAAACCCCAAAAAAACCCCCAAAAAAACCCCCCAAAAAAACCAAAAAAAAAACCCAAAAAACCACAAAAACCCCAAAATCACCCCAAAAAAAACCCAAAATCACCCCAAAAAACCCCCAAAAAGCCCCCAAAAATCCCCCCCAAAAAACCCCCAAAAACCCCAAAAAACCCAAAAATAAAGCCCCCAAAAACCCAAAAAACCCAAAAAAACCCCAAAAAAACCCCAAAAACCCCCATAATCACCCCCAAAATAATCCCCCCTAAAAACCCCCAAAAACCCCCAAAAAAACCTCAAAATCCTCAAAATCCCCCAAAATCTCCCCAAAAAACCCCAAAATCACCCCAAAAAACCCTAAAATCCCCAAAATCACCCCAAAAAACCCCTAAAATCCCCCAAATTCTCCCCCAAAAAACCCCGAGCTCCAAACTCCTCCCCGAGCCCAAAAAAACCCCAAAATTCCTGCTGGGAATGAGGGAAACTGAGGCAGATTTTTGGGGTTTTGGCAGATTTTGGGGTTTTTTTGGCAGATTTTGGGGTTTTTTTGGCAGATTTTGGGGTTCCCAGGGAGGATTTTGGGGTCCCAGGGCAGATTTTTTGGGTTTTTTTCGATTTTTTAGGGCAGATTTTGGGGTCCTTCTGCAGGTTTTTGGGGTTTCAGGGTATTTTTTGGGATCCTAAAAGTGATTTTTGGGGTTTTTTTAGATTTTTTAGGGCAAATTTTGGGGTCCTTCTGCTGCTTTTTGGGGTCTCAGGGCAGATTTTGGGATCCTAAAAGTGATTTTTGGGTTTTTTTTAGGTTTTTTAGGGCAGATTTTGGGGTCCTTCTGCTGCTTTTTGGGGTCTCAGGGCAGATTTTGGGATCCTAAAAGTGATTTTTGGGTTTTTTTTAGGTTTTTTAGGGCCGATTTTGGGGTCCTTCTGCTGCTTTTTGGGGTCTCAGGGCAGATTTTGGGATCCTAAAAGTGATTTTTGGGGTTTTTTTAGATTTTTTAGGGCAAATTTTGGGGTCCTTCTGCTGGTTTTTGGGGTCCCAGGGAGGATTTTTGGAATCCTGAAAGTGATTTTTGGGGTCCCAGGACATTTTTAGGGCAGATTTTGGGGTCTCAGGACAGATTTTGGGGTTCCCAGAGCAGATTTTGGGGTTCCAGGGAGGATTTTTGGGGTCCCAGGGCACATTTCTGGGGTCTCAGGACATTTTTAGGGCATTTTTTGGGGTCTTTCTGCTGCTTTTTGGGATCCCAGGACAGATTTTTGGGGGTTTTTGGCAGATTTTGGGGTTTTTGGCAGATTTTGGGTGTTTTTGGCAGATTTTGGGGTTTTTGGCAGATTTTGGGTGTTTTTGGCAGATTTTGGGTGTTTTTGGCAGATTTTGGGGTTTTTGGCAGATTTTGGGTGTTTTTGGCAGATTTTGGGGTTATTTTGGCAGATTTTGGGGTCCCAGGGAGCATTTTTGGGGTTTTTTTAGATTTTCTTACTGCAAATTTTGGGGTCCTTCTGCTGGTTTTTGGGGTTTCAGGGAGGATTTTGGGGTTTTATAGATTTTTTAGGGCAGATTTTTGGGGTCCCAGAGCAGATCTTTGGGGTCCCAAGACAGATTTTGGGGTTCCCAGGGAAGATTTTTGGGGTCCCAGAGAGGATTTTGGGGTTCCCAGGGCATTTTTAGGGCATTTTTTGGGGTCCCAGGGCTGATTTTTGGGGTCTCAGGACAGATTTTTGGGGTTCCCAGGGCAGATTTTGGGGTCCTAATGTGAATTTTTTGGGTCCCAAGACATTTTCAGGGCATTTTTTGGGGTCCTTCTGCTGTTTTTTGGGATCCCAGGACAGAATTTTGGGGTTTTTGGCAGATTTTGGGGTGCCAGGGAGGATTTTTGGGGTTTTTTTAGATTTTTTTGGGTGGATTTTGGGGTCCTTCTGCTGGTTTTTTGGGACTCAGGGCAGATTTTGGGGTCCCAGGGAGGATTTTTGGGATCCTAAAAGTGATTTTTGGGGTTTTTTTAGATTTTTAGGGCAGATTTTGGGGTCCTTCTGCTGGTTTTTGGGGTTTCAGGGCAATTTTTGGGATCCTAAAAGTGATTTTTGGGGTCCCAGGACATTTTTAGGGCAGATTTTGGGGTCTCAGGACAGATTTTTGGGGTTTTTGGCAGATTTTGGGGTTCCAGGGAGGATTTTTGGGGTTTTTTTAGATTTTTTAGGGCAGATTTTAGGGTCCTTCTGCTGCTTTTTGGGGTCTCAGGGCAGATTTTGGGATCCTAAAAGTGATTTTTGGGTTTTTTTTAGGTTTTTTAGGGCCGATTTTGGGGTCCTTCTGCTGCTTTTTGGGGTCCCAGGGAGGATTTTTGGAATCCTAAAAGTGATTTTTGGGTTCCCAAGACATTTTTAGGGCAGATTTTGGGGTCTCAGGACAGATTTTGGGGTTCCCAGAGCAGATTTTTGGGTTCCAGGGAGGATTTTTGGGCAGTTTTTGGGGTCCCAGGGCAGTTTTAGGGCAGATTTTGGGGTTTTTTGGGTTTTTTAGATTTTTTAGGGCAGATTTTGGGGTTTTTTGGGTTTTTTAAATTTTTTTAGGGCAGATTTTGGGATTTTTTTGGGGTTTTTAGATTTTTTTAGGGCAGATTTTGGGGTTTTTTGGGTTTTTTAGATTTTTTAGGGCAGATTTTGGGGGTTTTTTCATTTTTTAGGGCAGATTTTGGATTTTTTTTCATTTTTAGGGCAGTTTTTGGGGTTCCCAGAGCGATTTTTTGGGATCCCAGGACAGATTTTGGGGTCCCATGGCACACATTTGGGGTCCTAAAGCCCATTTTGGGATTTTTTACTTTTTTTTTTTTGGGAAGATTTTTTGGGTTTCTCACCGAATTCCATCCTCAGCCTCCTTCAGCTCTCGCTCAGCCGCAGCCAAATCGTCCCGAGCGCGCTGGGCAGCTGGGGGAGAGAAAAAATGGGGTGAAAAACCCCAAAAAAGGGGTCAGGAACCCCAAAAATGGGGTCAGCCACCCCAAAAACCCCAAAAATGGGGAGAAAAACCCCAAAAATGGGATCAGAAACCCCAAAAATGGGATGAAAAACCCCAAAAATGGGGAGAAAAACCCCAAAAATGGGGAGAAAAACCCCAAAAATGGGATCAGCCACCCCAAAAATGGGATCAGCCACCCCAAAAATGGGGAGAAAAACCCCAAAAATGAGGTGAAAACCCCCAAAAATGGGGTGAGAAACCCCAAAAATGGGATGAAAAACCCCAAAAATGGGGTGAAAAACCCCAAAAATGAGGTGAAAACCCCAAAAACGGGGAGAAAAACCCCAAAAATGGGGTGAAAAACCCCAAAAATGGGACCAGGAATCCCAAAAAGGGGATCAGCGACCCCAAAAACCCCAAAAACTCCCAGAATTACCCCAAAAAATTCAAAAAAATCTCCCAAAAAACCCCAAATCGTCCCGAGAGCGTTGGGCAGCTGGGGGAGAGAAAATGGGGAGAAAAACCCCAAAAATGGGGTCAGCGACCCCAAAAACCCCAAAAATGGAATGAAAAACCCCAAAAATGGGGAGAAAAACCCCAAAAACGGGGTGAAAACCCCCAAAAATGGGATCAGAAACCCCAAAAATGGGGTGAAAAACCCCAAAAATGGGATCAGAAACCCCAAAAATGGGGTGAAAAACCCCAAAAATGGGGAGAAAAACCCCAAAAACGGGGTGAAAAACCCCAAAAATGGGGTGAAAAACCCCAAAAATGGGATCAGAAACCCCAAAAATGGGATGAAAAACCCCAAAAATGGGATGAAAAACCCCAAAAATGGGGTGAAAAACCCCAAAAATGAGGTGAAAACCCCAAAAACGGGGAGAAAAACCCCAAAAATGGGATGAAAAACCCCAAAAATGGGGAGAAAAACCCCAAAAATGGGGTCAGGAATCCCAAAAATGGGGTCAGCCACCCCAAAAATGGGATGAAAAACCCCAAAAATGGGGTCAGCCACCCCAAAAACCCCAAAAACTCCCAGAATTACCCCAAAAAAATCCAAGAAATTCTCCCAAAAAATAACCCAAATCGTCCCGAGAGCGTTGGGCAGCTGGGGGAGAGAAAATGGGGAGAAAAACCCCAAAAATGGGGTCAGGAACCCCAAAAATGGGGAGAAAAACCCCAAAAATGGGATAAAAAACCCCCAAAAATGGGGTGAGAAACCCCAAAAATGGGGTGAAAAACCCCCAAAATGGGATCAGAAACCCCAAAAATGGGGTGAAAAACCCCAAAAATGGGATGAAAAACCCCAAAAATGGGGTCAGCGACCCCAAAAACCCCAAAAATGGGGTGAAAAACCCCAAAAATGGCGAGAAAAACCCCAAAAATGGGATCAGCCACCCCAAAAACTCCCAGAATTACCCCAAAAAAATCCAAGAAATTCTCCCAAAAAATAACCCAAATCGTCCCGAGCGCGTTGGGCAGCTGGGGGAGAGAAAATGGGGAGAAAAACCCCAAAAACGGGGTGAAAAACCCCAAAAACAGGGAGAAAAACCCCAAAAACGGGGTGAAAAACCCCAAAAACAGGGAGAAAAACCCCAAAAATGGGGCCAGCGACCCCAAAACCCCCAAAAATGGGGTGAAAACCCCCAAAAATGAGGTGAAAACCCCCCAAAAATGGGGAGAAAAACCCCAAAAATGGGATCAGGAATCCCAAAAATGGGATCAGGAATCCCAAAAATGGGATGAAAAACCCCAAAAATGGGGTCAGCCACCCCAAAAACCCCAAAAAACCCCAAAATTACCCCAAAAACCCCAAAAACTCAAAAAACTCTCCCAAAAAATAACCCAAATCGTCCCGAGCGCGTTGGGCAGCTGGGGGAGAGAAAATGGGGAGAAAAACCCCAAAAACGGGGTGAAAAACCCCAAAAACAGGGAGAAAAACCCCAAAAACGGGGTGAAAAACCCCAAAAACAGGGAGAAAAACCCCAAAAATGGGGCCAGCGACCCCAAAACCCCCAAAAATGGGGTGAAAACCCCCAAAAATGAGGTGAAAACCCCCAAAAATGGGGAGAAAAACCCCAAAAATGGGATCAGGAATCCCAAAAATGGGATCAGGAATCCCAAAAATGGGATGAAAAACCCCAAAAATGGGGTCAGCCACCCCAAAAACCCCAAAAAACCCCAAAATTACCCCAAAAACCCCAAAAACTCAAAAAACTCTCCCAAAAAATAACCCAAATCGTCCCGAGCGCGTTGGGCAGCTGGGGGAGAGAAAATGGGGAGAAAAACCCCAAAAACGGGGTGAAAAACCCCAAAAATGGGGGAGAAAAACCCCAAAAATGGGGTGAAAAACCCCAAAAATGGGGAGAAAAACCCCAAAAATGGGGAGAAAAACCCCAAAAACGGGGTGAAAAACCCCAAAAATGGGGCCAGCGACCCCAAAACCCCCCAAAAATGGGGTGAAAACCCCCAAAAATGGGGTGAAAACCCTCAAAAATGGGGTGAGAAACCCCAAAAATGGGGTGAGAAACCCCAAAAATGAGATCAGGAACCCCAAAAATGGGGTGAAAAATCCCAAAAATGGGGTGAGAAACCCCCAAAAATGGGATCAGCCACCCCAAAAACCCAAAAAAAACCCCAAAAATCCCCCTCAAGATGACCCCAAAATCCTCAGTTCCCCCTCCCCCAAATCCCCAAAATTCCCCAAAATTCCCCAAAATTCCCCCAAAAAACCCTCAAGATTCCCCAAATCTCCCCCAGGACTCCCCAAAATCCCCCAAAAATACCCCAAAATCCACCCTGGGACCCCAAAATCCCCTAAAAAAACCCCAAAATATTGCAAAATCAAAAAAAATACCCCAAAATCCTCTGTTTTTCCTCCCCAAATCCCCAAAAATCCCCCAAAAATCCCCCAAAAAATCCCCAAAAGTCCCCCAAAATCCTCCAAAATCCCCCAAAAAATCCCAAAAAATCCCCCAAAATCCTCCAAATTTTCCCCAAACCACCACAAAATTCCCCAAAAAATCCCCAAAAATCAAAAAAAATTCCCAAAAACCCCCAAACCACCCCAAAACCCCCCAAAAATCCCCAAAAACCCCCAAATTTCCCCCAAACCACTGCAAAATCCCAAAAAATCCAAAAAAAACCAAAAATTCCCAAAAAATCCCCAAAAATCCCCCAAAATCCCTAAAAATTCCCCAAAATTTCCCCCCCAAACCACCCCAAAATCCCCAAAAATCCTCCAAATTCCCCAAAAATCAAAAAAAATCCCAAAAAAATCCCCAAAATTCAAAAAAAAATCCCCCAAAAATCCCCCCAAAAATCCCCAAAATCCCCAAAAATTAAACAAAAAAACCAAAAAAATCCCCAAAATTCCCCCAAAATCCCAAAAAAAATCCCCAAAAAATCCCAAAAAATCCCCAAAAACCCCCAAAAATCCCAAAAATTCCCCAAATTTTCCCAAAAATTCCAAAAATTTTCCCCAAAATTCCCCAAATTTTCCCCAAACCACCCCAAAATTCCCAAAAATCCCAAAAAAATCCCCAAAATCTCAAAAAAATCCAAAAATATCCCCCAAAAATCCCCAAAATCCCCAAAAATTCCCCTAAAATCCCTCAAAACCCCCCAAAATCCCCAAAAAAACCCCAAAAAAATCCCCCAAACCACCCCAAAATTCCTCCAAAAATTCCCAAAAAATCCAAAAAAATCCCCAAAAATCCCAAAAATCCCCCAAATTTTCCCCAAAATTCCCCAAATTTTCCCCAAACCACCCAAAAATCCCCCAAAAATCCCCAAAAAATCCCCAAAATTCCCAAAAATCCAAAAATATCCCCCAAAAAATCCCCAAAAATTCCCCCCAAAAATCCCCAAAATCCCCAAAAATTCCCCCAAAATCCCTCAAAACCCCCCAAAATCCCCAAAAAAACCCCAAAAAATCCCCAAAAATCCCCCAAACCACCCCAAAATTCCTCCAAAAATTCCCAAAAAATCCAAAAAAATCCCCAAAAATCCCCAAAAATCCCCCAAATTTTCCCCAAAATTCCCCAAATTTTCCCCAAACCACCCCAAAATTCCCCAAACTCCCCAAAAATTCCCCAAATTTTCCAAAAAATTCCCCAAATTTTCCCCAAAATTCCCCAAATTTTCCCAAAAATTCCCCAAGTTTTCCCCAAAATTCCCCAAATTTTCCCCAAAATTCCCCAAATTTTCCCCAAACCACCCCAAAATTCCCCAAAATCCCCAAAAAATCCCCAAAATCTCCCAAAAATCCCCAAAAAATCCCCAAATCCCACCATCCACGATGGCCTGGGTCTCCTCGTCGAAAGGAGGTTCTTCCTCCTCCTCCTCCTCCTCCTCAGGCTCCTCCCCCTCCGGCCGGAGCCCCTCCCCCTCCTGGGGGGGGCGGGGCGGGCACCTGCGGGGGGGGAGGGGTGAGCCCGAACCCCAAAATTGGGATTTGGGGGGAAAAACCCCAAAATTTCACCCCAAAATTTGGGATTTTTGGGGTTAAATTGCGTCGAAAGAGGAATTTCCCGCCAAAATTTCCCGCCAAAATTTGGGGTCAAACCACCCAAAATTGGGGTTTGGGACCTCCAGAAAGATTTGGGGTGAAGGGATTCCCCAAAATTGGGATTTGGGGAAAAAACCCCAAAATTTCACCCCAAAATTTGGGATTTTTGGGGTTAAATTGCGTCGAAAAGGGAATTTCCCGCCAAAATTGGGGTCAGAAATCCCCAAAATTTGGGGTCAAACCACCCAAAATTGGGGTTTGGGACCTCCTGAGGAATTTGGGGTGAAGGGATTCCCCAAAATTGGGATTTGGGGGAAAAAACCCAAAATTCCCCAAAATTTTACCCCAAAATTTGGGATTTTTGAGGTCAAATTGCGTTGAAAAGGGAATTTCCCGCCAAATTTTCCCGCCAAATTTTCCCGCCAAAATTTGGGGTCAGAAATCCCCAAAAATTGGGGTTTGGAACTCCCAAAAATTGCTTTTTCCCCCCAAAATTCGAGGTCCAGACTCCCAAAATTTGGGTGCCAAACCCCAAAAATTGGGTTTTTTCCCCAAAAAAATTGATTTTTCCCCCAAAATTTGGAGTCCAGGCCCAAAAATTTGGTTTCCAGACCTCCCAAAATTCGGATTTTCCCCCCAAATTTGCAATTTTCCCCCCAAAATTCGGTTTTTCCCAAAAAAATTTGGTTTTTTCCCCCAAAATTGGCTCCCAATCCTCCCAAAATTTGGGATTTTCCCCCAAAATTTGGGATTTTCCCCCAAAATTTCGAATTTCCCCCCAAAATTTGGTTTTTCCTCCCCAAAATTTGGTTTTTTCCACCCAGAATTTGGGATTTTCTCCCCAAAATTTGGATTTTTCCCCCCAAAATGTGGTTTTTCTCCCCCAAAATTCGGTTTTTCCCCAAAAAAATTTGGTTTTTTCCCCCAAAATTGGCTCCCAATCCTCCCAAAATTTGGGATTTTCTCCCCAAAATTTGGGATTTTCCCCCCAAAATTCAGTTTTCCCCCCAACCTGCTCGTGGTTCTCCTCAGGCTCCTCCTCCTCCTCCTCAGGCTCCTCCTCCTCCTCAGGAGTGTCCAATGGGGGCTCAGGGGGAATTTTGGGGACCTCGGGGGAACCTGCAACCCCAAAATTTGGGATCAGAACCCCAAAATATTTGGGAAGTTAAAAAATCCAAAAAAAACCCCAAAATCCCATGGAAAACCCAAAAAAAAATCCCCAAAAAAATCCCCCAAAAAATCCAAAAAATCCCAAGAAAAACCCAAAAAAAATCCAAAAAAAAAAAACCCCCCAAAAAAATCCCCAAAAACCCCAAAAAATCCCCAAAAACCCCAAAAAAAATTCCAAAAAAACCCCCAAAAAATCCCCAAAAAACCCTCAAAAACCAAAAAAAATCCCCAAAAAACTCAAAAAAATTCCAAAAAAAAAACCCCAAAAAATCCCAAAAAACCCCTTGGGAGACCCAAAAATATCCTGGGAACTCCAAAATTTGGGATCAGAACCCCAAAATATTTGGGAAGTCAGAAAATCCCCAAAAACCCCAAAGGAAAACCCAAAAAAATCCAAAAAAAACCCCCAAAAAATCCCCAAAAAAATCCCCAAATAAATCCCAAAAAACCCCCAAAAAATCCTAAAAAATCCCCAAAAAGCCAAAAAAAAATCCCCAAAAAATTCCCAAAAAACTCCTTGGGAGACCCAAAAATATCCTGGGAACTCCAAAATTTGGAATCAGAATCCCAAAATATTTGGGAAGTCAGAAAATCCCCAAAAACCCCAAAATCCCAAGGAAAATCCCTAAAAAAATGGCTAAAAAACACAAAAAATATCCTTGAAAACCCCAAAATCCCCCAAAATTTGGGATTTCTCCCAAATTTCCCTTCAAACCTCCAAAATATTTGGGATTTTCCCCCCAAAATTTGGGATTTTCCCCCAAATTTCCCTTCAAACCTCCAAAATATTTGGGATTTTCCCCCCAAATTTTGGGATTTTCCCCCAAATTCTCCTTCAAACCTCCAAAATATTTGGGATTTTCCCCCCAAATTTGGGGATTTCTCCCCAAAATTCATCCCCAATTAACCCCAAATTTCAGGAAATCACCAAAATCCCCCAAAATTTGGGATTTTCCCCCCAAATTGGGTCCCAAACCCCCCAAAATTTGGGATTTTCCCCAAAAAATTCAGGATTTTCCCACAAATTTCACCTCAAACTTCCCAAATTTTGGGATTTCCCCAAAATTCACTCCCAAACTTCCCAAAATTTAGGTTTTCTCCCAGATTTCCCTTCAAACCTCCAAAATATTTGGGATTTTCCCCCCAAATTTTGGGATTTTTTCCCCATAATTCATCCCCAATTAACCCCAAATTTCGGGAAATCACCAAAATCCCCCAAAATTTGGGCTTTTCCCCCCAAAATTCGGGATTTTTGCCCCAAATTTGGTCCCAAACCCCCAAAAATTTGGGATTTTCCCCAAAAAATAAAGGATTTTCCCACAAATTTCACCTCAAACTTCCCAAATTTTGGGATTTCCCCCCCCCAAATTCACCTCCAAACCCCCCCAAAATTTGGGATTTCTCCCCAAATTTCCCTTCAAACCTCCAAAATATTTGGGATTTTCCCCCCAAATTTTGGGATTTTCCCCAAAATTCGCCCCCAAAACCCCAAAATTTGGGATTTTTTCCCCAAAATTCATCCCCCAATTAACCCCAAGTTTCAGGAAATCACCAAAACCCCCCAAAATTTGGGATTTTCCCCCCAAAATTCAGGATTTTCCCCCCAAATTGGGTCCCAAACCCCCCAAAATTTGGGATTTTCCCCCCAAAAATTAAGGATTTTCCCACAAATTTCACCTCAAACTTCCCAAATTTTGGGATTTTTCCCCAAAATTCACCCCCAAAACCCCCCAAATTTGGGATTTTCCCCCCCAAATTCACCTCCAAACCCCCAAAATTTGGGATTTCCCCCCAAAATTCACCCCAAAAACCCCCAAATTTTGGGATTTCTCCCCAAAATTCACCTCCAAACCCCCAAAATTTGGGATTTTCCCCCCCAAATTCACCTCCAAACCCCCAAATTTTGGGGATTTTCCCCCCAAATTCACCCCCAAACTTCCCAAAATTTGGGATTTCTCCCAGATTTCCCTTCAAACCTCCAAAATATTTGGGATTTTCCCCCCAAATTTGGGGGTTTTCCTCCAAATTCGCCCCCAAACCCCCAAATTTTGGGATTTTTTCCCCAAAATTCATCCCCCAATTAACCCCAAATTTCAGGAAATCACCAAAATCCCCCAAAATTCAGGATTTTCCCCCCCAAAATTCAGGACTTTCCCCCCAAATTGGGTCCCAAACCCCCCAAAACCCCCCAAAAATTTGGGATTTTCCCCCAAATTCACCCCCAAACCCCCCAAAATTTGGGATTTTTCCCCAAATTTCTCACCTTCTGTCTCATTCTTTCCTTCAAGCTGCTCCAGATCTTCTCGTGGAAAGTTCCAGAATCCACAGAACCTTCCGAGCTCAGCAGAGCCTGGGGGGAAAGGAACCCCAAAATATTTGGGGATTTTGGGGGGAATTTTTATGCATTTTTTGGGGTTTTTTAGGGATTTTCGGGTTTTTTCTGGGATTTTTAGGGATTTTTGGGGATTTTTATGAAATTTTTGGGGATTTTTTATGGATTTTTTGAGATTTTTAATGCATTTTTTGGGTTTTTTTCTGGGATTTTTTATGGATTTTTGGGGATTTTTAAAGGATTTTTTTGGATTTTTATGGATTTTTTCGGATTTTTTGGGGATTTTGGGGGAATTTTTATGCATTTTTTGGGGTTTTTTAGGGATTTTCGGGTTTTTTTCTGGGATTTTTTAGGGATTTTTGGGGATTTTTATGGATTTTTTGGGGATTTTTTATGGATTTTTTGAGATTTTTGGGTATTTTTAGGGATTTTTTGGGGATTTTTTTTGATTTTTGGGGATTTTTGGGGGTTTTTTTGGGATTTTTAATGGATTTTTTTGATTTTTAATGGATTTTTTGGGGTTTTTTCTGGGATTTTTTAGGGATTTTTTGGGATTGTGGGCGATTTTTTTAATGGATTTTTTTTGGTTTTTTAGGGATTTTTTGGGGTTTTTTCTGGGATTTTTTAGGGATTTTTTTGGATTTTTGGGGATTTTTTATAGATTTTTGGGAATTTTTTTGGATTTTTTATAGATTTTTTGGGATTTTTTTGGATTTTTTGGGATTTTTAATGGCTTTTTGGGTTTTTTTTCTGGGATTTTTGGGGATTTTTTATGGATTTTTCGGGCATTTTTTGGGATTTTTGGGGGTTTTTCTGGGATTTTTTGGGATTTTTTATGGATTTTTGGGGATTTTTAAAGGATTTTTTGGGATTTTTTATGGTTTTTTTCAGATTTTTTTGGGATTTTTGGGGATTTTTTTGGATTTTTTGGGGTTGTTTAGGGATTTTTGGGTTTTTTTCTGGGATTTTTTAGATATTTTGGGGGATTTTTATGGATTTTTTGGGGATTTTTTATGGATTTTTTGAGATTTTTTGGGGATTTTTTAAGGATTTTTGGGGATTTTTTTTTATTTTTGGGAGATTTTTAATGGATTTTTTGGGGATTTTGGGGGATTTTTTACAGATTTTTTTTGGTTTTTTCCTGGATTTTTTAAGGATTTTTATGGATTTTTGGGGATTTTTTTTGATTTTTGGGTTTTTTTCTGGGATTTTTTATGGATTTTTTGGGGATTTTTTTATGGGTTTTTTGGGATTTTTTTGTTTTTTGAGGTTTTTTCTGGGATTCTTCTGGGTTTTTTGGGGATTTTTTATGGATTTTTTGGGGGTTTTTTTGATTTTTTGGGATTTTTAATGGATTTTTTGGGATTTTTTTCTGGGATTTTTTAGGGATTTTTGGGGATTTTTAATGGATTTTTGGGGATTTTTTAAGGAATTTTTGGGGATTTTTTTTGATTTTTTGGGATTTTTAATGGATTTTTTGGGATTCTTCAAGGAATTTTTGGGATTTTTTTTGATTTTTTTGGATTTTTAATGGATTTTTTGGGATTTTTTCTGGGATTTTTTAGGGATTTTTTGGGATTTTTGGGGATTTTTTCATGGATTTTTTTTTTATTTTTGGGGATTTTTTTTGGATTTTTGGGGATTTTTTAATGGATTTTTGGGGATTTTTTTGGATTTTTTGGGATTTTTGGGGCTTTTTTGGGATTTTTGGGGATTTTTTATGGATTTTTTGGGGATTTTTTATGGATATTTTGGGGGAATTTTTATGCATTTTTTGGGGGTTTTTCTGGGATTTTTTCGGATTTTTTATGGGTTTTTCGGGATTTTTTTTGGTGATTTTTTTTTTTAATGGATTTTTAATGGACTTTTTGGGATTTCTTGTGGATTTTTAATGGATTTTCATGGATTTTTTTTTTTATTTTTAATGGATTTTTTTACAGATTTTTAAAGGATTTTTAATGGATTTTTATGGATTTTTTGGAGATTTTTAATAGGATTTTTTTGGATTTTTTTATTTTTAATGGATTTTTAATGGATTTTTGGGGTTTTGGTTTTTATTTTTTACAGATTTTTATAGGATTTTTTTAGAATTTTTATGGATTTTTATGGATTTTTAAGGGATTTTTCCAGATTTTTATGGATTTTTTGGAGATTTTCTTGTGGTTTTCCATTTGGGTTTTTTGGGGAGTTTTCTGGGATTTTTTGGGTTTTTTGGGATTTTTTTCTGGGATTTTTTTTTATTTTTTAGGGTGTTTTGGGTTTTTCTTTTTTAGTTTTTTTTGGGGGATTTTTTTGGGAGGGTTTGGATTTTTTTTACATTTTATGGGGAATTTTTGGGGATTCTTTCGGAGTTTTTTTAGGGTTTTTTGGGGGATTTTTTTGAGATTTCTTTGGGGTTTTTCTGTGGTTTTTGGGACTTTTTGCGGTTTCTTTTCAGGGATTTTTAGGGGTATTTTTAGGATTTTTTTAGGATTTTTTAGAGTTTTTTTAGGGTATTTTTGGGGGTTTTTTTGGGGTATTTTTAGGATTTTTTGGGGTTTTTTTGGGGTATTTTTTGGGTATTTTTAGGATTTTTTTGGGGTTTTTTGGGGATTTTTTGGGGTATTTTTAGGATTTTTTGGGGGGATTTTTAGGGGATTTTTTAGGATTTTTTTAGGATTTTTTGGGGGTTTTTCAGGGTACTTTTTTGGGGGATTTTTAGGATTTTTTCGGGTATTTTTGGGGTATTTTTGGGGGCATTTTTGGGATTTTTGGGGGTTTTTTGGGGGGGATTTTTCAGGTATTTTTAGGAATTTTTTTCTAGGATTTTTTTGGGGATTTTTTGGGGGATTTTTAGGATTTTTTGGGGGATTTTTTAGGATTTTTTTAGGATTTTTTGGGGGTTTTTCGGGGTACTTTTTTGGGGGATTTTTAGGATTTTTGGGAGGATTTTTTAGTATTTTTGGGGGATTTTTAGGATTTTTGGGGTTTTTTGGGGTATTTTTGGGGGATTTTTGGGATTTTTTGGGGGTTTTTTGGGGTATTTTTTGGGTATTTTTAGGATTTTTTTGGGGGTTTTTTGGGGATTTTTTGGGGGATTTTTAGGATTTTTTGGGAGGCTTTTTGGGGGATTTTTTAGGATTTTTTGGGATTTTTTGGGGATTTTCGGGTACTTTTCTGGGGGATTTTTAGTATTTTTGGGGGATTTTTTAGTATTTTTGGGGGATTTTTAGGATTTTTGGGGTTTTTTGGGGGTATTTTTAGGATTTTTGGGGGGGGGTTTTAGCATTTTTTAGGATTTTTTGGGGGATTTTTAGGATTTTTTGGGGTATTTTTGGGGGTATTTTTGGGATTTTTGGGGGTTTTTGGGTATTTTTAGGATTTTTTTGGTTGGTTTTTTTGGGGATTTTTTGGGGGATTTTTAGGATTTTTGGGGTTTTTGGGGGATTTTTTGGGGTATTTTTAGGATTTTTTAGGATTTTTTGGGGGATTTTTGGGGCAGTTTTTTGGGGATTTTTAGTATTTTTGGGGGATTTTTTTAGTATTTTTGGGGGATTTTTAGCATCTTTTTAGGATTTTTTGGGGGATTTTTTTTTGTATTTTTAGGATTTTTGGGGATTTTTTGAGGGGATTTTTAGGATTTGAGGGGGATTTTTTTAGCATTTTTTTAGGATTTTTTGGGGATTTTTTTGGGTATTTTTTGGATTTTTGGGTTTTTGGGGTACTTTTGGGGGTATTTTTGGGATTTTGGGGGGTTTTTTTGGGGTATTTTTGGGGTATTTTTAGGAATTTTTTCGTTGTTTTTTGGGGGATTTTTGGGGGGATTTTTTAGGATTTTTTAGGATTTTTTGGGGGATTGTTTTGGGTATTTTTAGGATTTTTTGGGGATTTTTTGGGGGATTTTTAGGATTTTTTGGGGGATTTTTTAGCATTTTTTTTTAGGATTTTTTGGGGATTGTTTTGGGTATTTTTAGGATTTTTGGGGATTTTTGGGGGGGATTTTTTTAGCTTTTTTTTTAGGATTTTTTGGGGATTGTTTTGGGTATTTTTAGGATTTTTGGGGATTTTTTTGGGGATTTTTAGGATTTTGGGGGGATTTTTTTTAACATTTTTTTAGGATTTTTTGGGGGGTTTTGGGGGTTTTTTGGGAGGATTTTTTTAGCATTTTTTTAGGATTTTTTTGGGTTTTTGGGGTATTTTTAGGATTTTTGGGGTTTTTGGGGTAGTTTTTTGGGGATTTTTAGGATTTTTGGGGGATTTTGGGAGATTTTTTTGGGATTTCTTTAGCATTTTTTTAGGATTTTTGGGGTTTTTGGGGTATTTTTAGGATTTTTTGGGGTCTCACCTCAGCCTCACTGGGATCCAGCTGGGGATGAACTTGGAGCTCAGCCAAGGTCAGCCTGGGGGGAAAATGGGTTAGGGACCCAAAAATATCCCAAAAACCACCCAAAATATCCCAAAATATCCCAAAAACCACCCAAAATATCCCAAAAATATCCCAAAATATCCCAAAAAATCCAAAAACACCCAAAATATCCCAAAAATATCCCAAAATATCCCAAAAACCACCCAAAATATCCCAAAATATCCCAAAATAACCAAAAAAATCCCCAAAATATCCCAAAAACACCCAAAAAACACCCAAAATATCCCAAAATATCCCAAAATATCCCAAAGTATCCCAAAGTATCCCAAAATATCCCAAAAATACCCCAAAAATACAAAAAAATCCCAAAAAATCCCAAAAATATTCCAAAATATCCCAAAAATACCCAAAATATCCCAAAATATCCCAAAATATCCCAAAAATACCCAAAATATCCCAAAATATCCCAAAAATACCCAAAATATCCCAAAATATCCCAAAATATCCCAAAAAACACCCAAAATATCCCAAAAACACCCAAAATATCCCAAAATATCCCAAAAATACCCCAAAAATACAAAAAATACCAAAAATATCCCAAAATATCCTAAAATATCCCAAAAATACAAAAAATACAAAAAAACCACCCAAAATATCCCAAAATACCCCAAAAAACACCCAAAATATCCCAAAAAACACCCAAAAAACACCCAAAAACACCCAAAATATCCCAAAATATCCCAAAATATCCCAAAAACCACCCAAAATATCCCAAAATATCCCAAAAAACACCCAAAATATCCCAAAATATCCCAAAATAACAAAAAAAACACCCAAAATATCCCAAAATATCCCAAAAAACACCCAAAATATCCCAAAATATCCCAAAATAACAAAAAAAACACCCAAAATATCCCAAAATATCCCAAAAATACCCAAAAAACCCCCAAAACACCCCAAAAAACCTCAAAATATCTCAAAATCTCCTAAAAATGCCCCAAAATAAAAAAAAAATCCCAAAATCCCCTAAAAATACCCCAAAAAATATCCCAATGTCCCCTGAAAATACCCAAAAATCCCCCAAAATCCCCTGAAAATTCCCCAAAATCCCCCCAAAACATCCCAAAATCCCCTAAAATACCCCAAAATCTCCCAAAATTCCCCCAAAAATCTCCCCATGGGGATCTCTCCACCACCACTCTCAGGGAGCAATTTTTGGGGATTTTTTTGGGGGATTTTTGGGGATTTTGGGGGATTTTTGGGGGATTTTGGGGGATTTTGGGGATTTTGGGGGATTTTGGGGTTTTTGGGATTTGGGAACCCCTGAGCACCCCAAAACCCCCAAATTTTCCCCAAATCCCCCAAAAACCCTAAAAATCCCCCAAAATCTCCCCATGGAGATCTCTCCATCGCCACTCTCAGGAGAGATTTTTTGAAAATTTTGGGTCAATTTTTGGGGATTTTTTGGGGTATTTTTGGGATTTTGGGGGTTTTGGGATTTGGGAACCCCCTGAGCACCTCAAAACCCCAAAATTTTCCCCAAAAATCCCCCAAAAAAACAACCCATGAGGTTCCCTCCATTGCCACTCTCAAGAGAGATTTTTGGGCAATTTTGGGGAATTTTTTGGGGATTTTTTTGCAATTTTTGGGGGATTTTTTTGGAGGATTTTTGGGATTTTGGGGTTTTTGGGATTTGGGAACCCCTGAGCACCCCAAGACCCCCAAATTTCCCCCAAATCCCCCAAAAACCCTAAAAAAAACCCAAAAAATCTCCCCATGGGGATCTCTCCATTGCCACTCTCAGGAGAGATTTTTGGGCAATTTTGGGGAATTTTTTGGGGATTTTTGGGGATTTTGGGGGTTTTGGGATTTGGGAACCCCTGAGCACCCCAAAACCCCCAAATTTCCCCCAAATCCCAAAAAAAATCCCCCAAAAATCACCCCACTGAGGGTCTCTCCACCACCATTCTGGGGAGAAATTTTGGGTGATTTTTTGGCAATTTTTGGGGATTTTTTGGGGGATTTTTTGGGGGATTTTTGGGTTTTTGGGATTTGGGAACCCCCTGAGCACCCCAAAACCCCCGAATTTCCCCCAAATCCCCCCCAAACTCACTGTCCATCTCCATCCTTGTCGAGGTCAGCAAAGGTTTCCTTGGCTTTGGCTTCGTCCTGAGCTGCTGCTGCTGCTGCTCTCTGCTCTGCAGATTGGGGAAATTTGGGGGAATTTGGGGGAATTTTGGGGGTTTGGGAACCCAAAATTCCAACTGGGAACCCGAAATTCCAACTGGGATCCCAAAATTCCAACTGGGGTGCCGAAAATCCACCCAGGAACCCCAAAATTCACCCCAAATCGACCTCAGAAACCCAAAAAAACACTAAAAAAACACTAAAATACACCCAAAAATACTAAAAAAATGCCCAAAATCCCATCCAGGAACCCCAAAATTCCAACTGGGATCCCAAAATTCCAACTGGGATCCCAAAATTCCAACTGGGATCCCAAAATTCACCCAGGAACCCCAAAATTCACCCCAAATCACCCTCAGAACCCCAAAAAAACCTAAAAACCCTAAAATACACCAAAAAATACTAAAAAAAATGCCAAAATCCCATCCAGGAACCCCAAAATTCACTCTGGGATCCCAAAATTCCAACTGGGATCCCAAAATTCCAACTGGGATCCCAAAATTCACCCAGGAACCCCAAAATTCACCCCAAATCACCCTCAGAACCCCAAAAAAACACTAAAAAACCACTAAAATACACCAAAAAACCCAAAAAAAATCCCAAAATCCCATCCAGGAACCCCAAAATTCATCCTAGGATCCCAAAATTCCAACTGGGATCCCAAAATTCACCCCAAATCGACCCTCAGAACCCCAAAAAAACACTAAAAAACCACTAAAATACACCAAAAAACCCAAAAAAATCCCAAAATCCCATCCAGGAACCCCAAAATTCATCCTAGGATCCCAAAATTCCAACTGGGATCCCAAAATTCCAACTGGGATCCCAAAATTCACCCCTGAGAGCCCAAAATGCCAACTGGGATGTTGAAATTCCACCCAAGAACCCCAAAATTCACCCCAAATCGCCTTTAGGGTCCCAAAAAAACCCTAAAAAACCCTAAAAAAATCCCAAATTCCCATCCAGGAACCCCAAAATTCCTCCTGGGATCCCAAAATTCCAACTGGGATCCCAAAATTCCAACTGGGATGCTGAAATTTCACCCAGGAACCCCAAAATTCACCCCAAATCGACCCTCAGAACCCCAAAAAACCCCTAAAAAACCCTAAAATACACCAAAAAATACTAAAAAAAATGCCAAAATCCCATCCAGGAACCCCAAAATTCCAACTGGGATCCCCAAAATTCAAACCAGGATCCCGAAATTCCAACTGGGATCCCAAAATTCCAACTGGGGTGCCGAAAATCCACCCAGGAACCCCAAAATTCACCCCAAATCGACCCTCAGAAACCCAAAAAAACCACTAAAAAAACACTAGAATACACCCAAAAATACTAAAAAAAAATGCCCAAAATCCCATCCAGGAACCCCAAAATTCACTCTGGGATCCCAAAATTCCAACTGGGATCCCAAAATTCCAACTGGGATCCCAAAATTCACCCAGGAACCACAAAATTCACCCCAAATCACCCTCAGAACCCCAAAAAACCCTAAAAAACCCTAAAAAAACCCTAAAAAAACCCTAAAAAACCCTAAAAAAAATCCCAAAATCCCATCCAGGAACCCCAAAATTCCAACTGGGATCCCAAAATTCCAACTGGGATCCCAAAATTCCAACTGGGATCCCAAAATTCACCCCAAATCGCCTTTAGGGCCCAAAAAAAACCCCAAAAAAACCCTAAAAAAATCCCAAAATCCCATCCAGGAACCCCAAAATTCCTCCTGGGATCCCAAAATTCCAACTGGGATCCCAAAATTCCAACTGGGATGCTGAAAATCCACCCAGGAACCCCAAAATTCACCCCAAATCGACCTCAGAAAATCCCAAAAAAATCCCCCCCCCCCCCACCCAAAAAAAAGCCTCAAAAAATCACAAAAAATCACAAAAACTCCCCAAAAAATCCGCCAAAAAATCCCCAAAAGATCTCCAAAAATTCCTCAAAAAATATTAAAAAATCCTCAAAAAATCTTCAAAAAATCCTCAAAAAATCCCAAAAAATAAAAAAATCCCAAAAACATTTAAAAAATCCTCAAAAAATCCTCAAAAAATCCCCAAAAAAATCCCCAAAAATCCTCCAGAAAACCCAAAAAAAAAAAAAAAAAAAAATTAAAAGATCCCAAAAAAATCCCCAAAAAATAAAAAAAAATCTAAAAAAAAAAAAATCTCCAAAAAAAATCCTCAAGAAATATTAAAAAATCAAAAAACACCATCAAAAACCCTAAAAAAATCCCCAAAAAATCCTCAAAAAAATCCAATAAAATCCCAAAAAAATCTCAAAAAAATCCTAAAAAAATATTTAAAAATCCCAAAAAAATCCTCAAAAAATCCTCCAAATATCCCCAAAAAATCCTCAAAAAATCCCCAAAAAACCGAAAAAACCAAAAAAATCCCCAAAAAATCCAAAAATATCTCCAAAAAAATCCTCAAAAAATCAAAAAAAAAAAAAAACCAAAAAATCCTCAAAAAATACCCAAAAAATCCTCCAGGAATCCCAAAAAATCCCCAAACCCCCCAAAGCTCCCAAATGTTCTCTTCACCCCCCATTCCCTGCAGAGATCCCAAAAAACCCAAAAAAATCCCCTTAAAAAACCCTAAAAACCCCCAAAAATTCCAAAAAATCCAAAAAAAATCCCCAAAAAAATCCTCAAAAAAAAAAAAAAAAGCCCAAAAAATCAAAAAAAAATCCTCAAAAATATAAAAAAATTTCCCAAAAAAATCCTTTAAAATATCCCCCCAAAAAAAATCCCAAAAAAATCCCCAAAAAATTTTTTTAAAAAATAAAAAAAAATCCTCAAAAAATCCTCAAAAAATCCTCAAAAAATCCCAAAAAAATCCCAAAAAAATCTCCAAAAAATCCTCAGAAAATATTAAAAAATCCCCAAAAAATCCTCAAAAAATCTCCCAAAAACCCCAAAAAATCCTCCAGAAATCCCCAAAAAAATCCCCCAAAAAAATCCCAAAAAATCCCCAAAAAATCCCAAAAAAATCCTCAAAAGAAATCTCCAAAAATATTTTAAAATCCCCAAAAAATCCTCAAAAAATCCCAAAAAATCCCAAAAAACCCAAAAAAATCCCCAAAAAATCCCAAAAAAATCCTCAAAAATATAAAAAATTTTCCCAAAAAAATCCTCAAAAAATCCCAAAAAATAAAAAAAAATCCCCAAAAAATCCAAAAAAACCCAAAAAAATTTTTAAAAACTCAAAAAATCCTCAAAAAAACCCAAAAATTCCACAAAAAAACCCAAAAAATCCACAAAAAACCAAAAAAAAATCCCCAAAAAATCCCCAAAAAATCCCAAAAATCCCAAAAAATCCCAAAAAATCCCAAAAATCCCAAAAATCCCAAAAAAATCCCAAAAAAAATCCCAAAAAATCCCCAAAAATCCAAAAAAAATCCCAAAAAAATCCCCAAAAATCCAAAAAAAATCCCAAAAAAATCCCCAAAAAATTCCAAAAAACAAAAAAAAATCCCAAAAAATCCCAAAAAATCCTCCAGAAATCCCAAAAAATCCCAAAAAATCCCCCAAAAAAAATCCCAAAAAAATCCCCAAAAAACCCAAAAAAATCCTCAAAAAACCCAAAAAAATCCTCAAAAAATCCCAAAAAATCCCCAAAAATCCCAAAAAATCCCCAAAAATCCCCAAACCCCCCAAAACCTCCCGAATTTTCTCCTCACCCGCCCATTTCCGGCGATGTTCTCCCCTGGCAGCTTTCTCTGGTTCCTCTGCAGCTTCCTTGGCGACTCGCAGGTTCTCCACTCGCTGCTGCAGCTCTTTTGGGCTTCCTGGAGCCCCTCCAGCCGGGCCTGGGAAACCCCAAAATTATCCCCAAATTATCCCAAATTATCCCCAAATTATCTGGAAAAAATCCCCAAAAAATCCAACGAAAAATGTAGAAATTATCCCCAAAAAATCCCAAAATTACATAGGAAAATCCAAAAAAAAATTATCCTGGAGCCCCTCCAGCCTGGCCTGGGAAACCCCAAAATTATCCCAAAATTATCCCAAAGTTATCTCAGAATTATCTGGAAAAAAATCCCGAAAAAATCCAACGAAAAATCCACAAAAATATCCCAAAATTGCATAAGAAATCATCCAAAAAATCGTCCTGGAGCCCCTGCAGTCTGGCCTGGGAAACCCCAAATTATCCCCAAATTATCCCAAAATTATCCCAAAGTTATCCCCAAATTATCTGGGAAAAATCCCCAAAAAATCCAACGAAAAATCCACAAAAAAATCTCAAAAAATCCACAAAAAAATCCCAAAAAATCCACAAAAAAATCCCCAAAAATCAAAAAAAAAAAATCCCAAAAAATCCACCAAAAAGTCCCAAAAAATCCCCCAAAAAATCCCCAAAAAATCCCCAAAAAATCCCAAAAATCCCAAAAAAAATCCCCAAAAAAATCCCAAAAAAATCCCAAAAAAATCCCCAAAAAATCCCCAAAAAAATCCCCAAAAAATCCCAAAAAATCCACAAAAAAATCCCAAAAAAATCCACAAAAAATCCCCAAAAAATCTCCAAAAACAAAAAATAATCCCCAAATTCCTGAAATCCCAAAAAATCCCCCAAAATTAAAAAAAAATCCCAAAAAATCCACCAAAAAATCCCCAAAAAATCCACCAAAATCCCCAAAAATCCCAAAAAATCCCCTAATTCCCGAAATCCCCAAAAATCCCCACAAATTCCCCAAAATTAAAAAAAAATCCCAAAATATCCACCAAAAAAATCCCAAAAAATCCACAAAAACCCACACAAAATCCAAAAAAATCCACAAAAAATCCCCCAAAACTCCTTCCAGAACCCCTAAAAAATCCCCAAAAATCCCAAAAAACCCCCTAAATCCCAAAAAATCCCCAAATTCCCCCAAAATTCCCAATTTCTCACCTGTTTCTGCCGTTTCCCCTCGGCTGCCTCCTGCACCAGTCGCTGTCTGAGAGCAAAACCTTCCCTGGCCAGAGCAGCTGAGCGAAGGCGAGCTTCCCGTTCCTTCCTGCCGCGCTCCCTGACCAGTACAGACCAGTACAGACCAGTATGGACCAGTAAGAACCAGTATGGACCAGTACAGACCAGCATGGATCACTACAGACCAGTATGGACCAGTACAGACCAGTATGGACCAGTTCAAACCAGTACAGCTCAGTGCCTCCCCAAGCACAGCCGAGCTTCCCGCTCCTTCCTGCCGCGCTCCCTGACCAGTACAGACCAGTACGGACCAGTATAAACCAGTACGGACCAGTATGGATCACTACAGACCAGTATGGATCACTACAGACCAGTATGGACCAGTTAAACCAGTATAAACCAGCTCAAACCAGTACAGCTCAGTCCCTCCTCAAGCACAGCTGAGCTTCCCGTTCCTTCCTGCCGCGCTCCCTGACCAGTACAGACCAGTATGGACCAGTTAGAACCAGTATGGACCAGTATAGACCAGTACAGACCAGTATGGATCACTACAGACCAGTATGGACCAGTATGGACCAGTTCAAACCAGTACAGCTCAGTGCTCCCCAAGCACAGCCGAGCTTCCCGTTCCTTCCTGCCGTGCTCCCTGACCAGTACAGACCAGTATGGACCAGTATAAACCAGTACAAACCATCACAAACCAGTTAGAACCATTATGGACCAGTGTGGACCAGTAAAACCAGTTCAAACCAGTTCAGATCAGTCCATCCCAGTTCACCTCAGTGCTCCTCCCAGTCCCTCCCAGTCCATCCCAGTCCCATTCCCAGTCTCTCCCAGTCCATCCCAGTCCCTCCCAGTTCATTCCCAGTCTGTCCCAGTCTCTCCCAGTCCCATCCCAGTATAAACCAATCCTCTCCCAGTCCCTTCTAGTTCATTACCAGTCCACTCCCAGTTCAAACCAGTCCCTCCCATTCCCTCCCAGTCCCTCCCAGTCTCTCCCAGTCCATCCCAGTTCATTCGCAGTCCCTCCCAGTCCCTCCCAGTCTCTCCCAGTCCATCCCAGTTCATTCGCAGTCCCTCCCAGTCCATCCCAGTCCCTCACAGTTCACTTCCCAGTCCATTCCCAGTCCATCCTCAGTCCATCCCAGTATCTCCCAGTTCCCTCTCTGTCCATCCCAGTCCCTCCCAGTTCCATTCCCAGTCCCTCCCAGTCTAAACCATTCCCTCCCAGTTCCCTCCCAGTCCATCCCAGTCCATTCCCAGTTCATCCCAGTCCATCCCAGTTCCATTTCCAGTCCCTCCCAGTTCATCCCAGTCCCTCCCAGTCCATCCCAGTCCCTCCCAGTCCATTCCCAGTCCATCTCAGTTCAATCCCAGTTCATTCCCAGTCCCTCCCAGTTCATTCCCAGTCCATCCCAGTTCCTCCCAGTTCCTCCCAGTCCATCCCAGTTCCATTCCCAGTCCATTCCCAGTCCATCCCAGTCTATCCCAGTCCATCCCAGTCCATCCCAGTCCCTCCCAGTCTATTCCCAGTCCATCTCAGTTCAATCCCAGTCCCATTCCCAGTCCAAACCAGTCCAAACCAGTACGTCCCAGTCTGACCTGCAGCTGTTCTCACACTGAGCCTCGCTGCCCCACTCATCAGTGCCGTCACAGCAATCTGGGGGGAGAGAGGTCAGCACCCCAAAAACCCCCAAAAACCCCCAAAAAATCCCAAAAAAATTGCCCCAAAAAAAACCCCAAAATTGCCCCAAAAATCCCCAAAATCCCCCCAAAAAAAACCCCAAAAAAACCCCAAAAACAAAAAAAATTGCCCCAAAAACCCCAAAAATTGCCCCAACATCCCCAAAATCCCCCCAAAAAAACCCCAAAAATTACCCCAAAAATCCCAAAAAAATTGCTCCCAAAATTGCCCCAAAAAACCCAAAAAATTGCCCCAAAATTGCCCCAAAAATCCCCAAAAAATTGCCCCAAAAATCCCAAAAAAATCCCCAAGAATTTCCCCAAAAAAACCCCAAAAATTGCCCCAAAAATCCCCCCAAAATTACGCCCAAAATTGCCCCAAAAATCCCCCAAAAATTTCCCCAAAAGTCCCAAAAAATTGCCCCAAAATCTAAAAAAAATTGCCCCCAAAAATCCAAAAAAAATTGCCCCAAAATCCAAAAAAAATTGCCCCAAAAATCCCCAAAAAATTGTCCCAAAATCCAAAAAAAAGCCCCCAAAAAACCAAAAAAATTGCTCCCAAAATTGCCCCAAAAATCCCCAAAATTGCCCCAAAAATTCCCCAAAAATTACCCCAAAAATTGCCCCAAAAAATTTACCCCAAAACTCCCCAAAAATTGCCCCCAAAATCACCAAAAAATTGCCCCAAAATTGCCCCCAAAATCCCCAAAATTTGCCCCAAAAATCCCCAAAAAATCGCCCCAAAAATCCCAAAAAATTTGCCCCAAAATCTAAAAAAAATTGCCCCCAAAAATCCCAAAAAAATTGCCCCAAAATCCAAAAAAAAGCCCCCAAAAAAACCCCAAAAATTGCTCCCAAAATTGCCCCAAAAATGCCCAAAATTGCCCCAAAAATCCCCCCAAAATTACGCCAAAAATTGCCCCAAAATCCCCCAAAAGTCCCAAAAAAATGCCCCAAAATCCAAAAAAAATTGCCCCAAAAATCCCCAAAATTTGCCCCAAAAATCCCCAAAATTTGCCCCAAAAATCCCCAAAAATTTGCCCCAAAACTCCCAAAAAATTGCCCCAAAAATTTCTAAAAAAAATTGCCCCAAAATTGCCCCAAAAAATTGTCCCAAAAGTCCCAAAAAAATTGCCCCAAAATCCCCCAAAAATTGCCCTAAAATTGCCCCAAAAATCCCAAAAACATTGCCCCAAAATTGCCCCAAAAATCACCAAAATTGCCCCAAAAATCACCAAAATTGCCCCAAAAATCCCAAAAAATTGCCCCAAAAATCCCCAAAAAAAATTGCCCCCAAAATTGCCCCAAAAATCCCCAAAATTTGCCCCAAAAATCCCAAAAAAATCGCCTCAAAAATCCCCAAAAAATTGCCCCAAAATTGCCCCAAAATCCCCCCAAAATTGCCCCAAAAAAATTGCCCCAAAATCCCCCAAAAATTGCCCCAAAATTGCCCCCAAAATCACAATAAAATTGCCCCAAAATTGCCCCAAAAATCCCAAAAAATTTGCCCCAAAACTCCCAAAAAATTACCCCAAAAATCCCAAAAAAATTGCCCCAAAACTCCCAAAAAAATTGCCCCAAAACTCCCTAAAAATTGCCCCAAAAATCCCAAAAAATTTGCCCCAAAACTCCCAAAAAATTGCCCCAAAATCACAATAAAATTGCCCCAAAATTGCCCCCAAAAATCCCAAAAAAATTGCCCCAAAAATCCCCCCAAAATTGCCCCCAAAATTACGCCAAAAATTGCCCCAAAAATCCCCAAAAAATTGCCCCAAAATCCAAAAAAATTCCCACAAAGTTCAACCCAAAAATCCGACCCAAAAATCCCAAAATTCCCGCAAAAAATCCCTAAAAAAAATCCCCAAAACATCCCCAAATTCCCCCCAAAATTAAGCAGGGAACTAAAATACTCCAAAATTCCCCCAAAAAATTTCCCCCAAAAGCCCCAGGATCCCCCAAATTCCCCCAAAATCCCCAAAAGTTCCTCCCAAAAAACCCAAAATTCCCCCAAGGATCCCAAAATGCCCCAAAAAAACACCCAAAAATTCCCCCAAAACCACCCAAAAATCCCCTGAAGACTCCAAAATCCACCAAAAAAATTCCCAAAAAACCCCAAAAACATCTTCAAAAATCCACCAAAAAACCCAAAAAAAACTTCAAAAATCCACCAAAAAACCCCATCCCCCCCCAAAAAAATTCCCAAAATTCCCAATAACCCCAAAATCCACCAAAAATCCATCAAAACCCCAAATCCCCCCTGAAATCCACCAAAAATCCCCCCAAATCCATCAAAAATCCACCAAACCCCCCCCAAAAAAACCCTAAAAATTAAAAAATTTAAAAAAAAAATCCAAAAAAAATCCCAAAAAAATAAAAAAAAAATCCCATAAAATCCAAAAAAAATCCCAAAAAAATCCAAAAAAATCAAAAAAAAATTTAAAAAAAAATCCCAAAAAATCCCAAAAATTCCCAAACCACCCCAAGACCCCCAAAAATCCCCCAGGACCCCCAAAATCCCCCAGACCCACCGCAGACTCCGTCGTTGACGTGAGCAGCAGGGATGCTGCGAGGTCGATGTCCTGCGTTGGTGCAGTGAAATCGCCCGTTGGGGCAGGCAGGGGTCCCTGGGGGGGATTTTTGGGGGTCAGAGACCCCGGGATGGGTTGGGGGCGTTGGGAGGGACATTGGGGACCCCCACCCAAAATTTTGGGGGCTAGGAGATCCCTGAGGGGGAAATTTGGGGTCCCAAAAATGTGAGGAGGGGGCAGTTTTGGAGGATTTCAGGGTCCCTGCAGAGTTTAGGGGTCCCTGGGGTGTTTTTGGGGGTCCCTGGGGGGATTTTTGGGGGTCAGAGACCCCCAGGAGGGGGTGGGGGGTGCAGGGAGGGAGGTTGGGGACCCCCACTCAAAATTTGGGGGGACAGGGATGTCCTGAAGGGGGAAATTTGGGGTCCCAAAATGTGAGGAGGGGGCGATTTTGGAAGATTTTGAAGGTTTTGGGAGGGTCTGGGGGGGATTTTGGGGGGTCCCCGGGGGGATTTTTGGGGAGTCAGAGACCCCCAAGGAGGCTTGGGGGGTGTCAGGAGGAAGGTTTGGGACCCCCACCCATAATTTTGGGGGGGTCTGTAAGGTCCCTGAGGAGAAAATTTGGGGTCCCAAAACATGAGGAGTGGCAAATTTGTGTTCCAAAATGTGGGTGGCGGTACTGAGGGACTTTGAGAGGGAGATTTTGGGGTCCCTGGGTGGCATTTTGGGGGGTCAGAGACCCCCAGGAGGGGTTGGAGAGCATCGGGAAGGAGGTTGGGGACCCCTTCCCAAACTTTGGGGGGTCTGGAAAGTCCCTAAGGGGGAAATTTGGGGTCCCAAATAGTGAGGAAGAGGCAATTTTGGAGGACTTGAGAGGATCTGAGGGTCTCTGGAGGGGATTTTGGGGGTCCCTGGGTGGCATTTTGGGGGGTCAGAGACCCCCAGGAGGGGTTGGGAGGCATCGGGAAGGAGGTTGGAGACCCCCACCCAAAATCTGGGGGGTCTGGAAGATCCCTAAGGGAGAAATTTGGGGTCCCAAAATGTGACGAGGGGGCGATATTGGAGGATTTTTAAGTCCCTGGGAGACAGTCTGGGGTCCCTGGGGGCTGGTTTTGGGGTTCCTGGACCCGTTTCTGGGCTTCCCAGGGGTCCAGGAATTTGGGGAGGGGTCCCATAATTCGGGAAGGGGTCCCAAAATTTGGGGAGGGGTCCCAGGGTGGTCCTAAAGTGGTTGCTGGGGGTCCCCTGAGGCAGTTTTTGGGGTAGTTTGGGGCTGTTTTGGGGGTTCCTGGAGCCATTTTTGGGGCTCCCCGGGGGTCCCAGAATTTGGGGGAAGGGTCCCAGAATTTGGGGAGGGGGTCCCAGAATTTGGGGAGGGGTCCCAGGGGTCTCACCAGGCTCGTCAGAGCCGTCGGCACAATCACAATAATCGTCGTTGACCCACGAGAAGGAGATGGAAGCTGAACCGTCCAGGCAGCGGAAAGGTCCAGAAGGGTCGTAAAAAGGTAATTCTGGGGGAGAAATTTGGGTCTGGGGGCTTCAGGGGAGGATTTGGGGAGATTTGGGGGGGATTTGGGATGAATTTGGGGAATTTAGGGTGGATTTGGGGTAGATTTGGGGAGATTTGGGAGGATTTGGGGAGATTTGGGGGATTTTCCAGGCAGAGGAAAGGTCCAGAAGGGTCACAGAATGGCAATTTTTTGGGGGAAAAATTGGGTCTGGGGGCTTTGGGGGAGATTTGGGGAGATTGGGGTGGATTTGGGGGAATCTGGGGAAATTTAGGGGAATTTGGGGTGGATTTGGGAGGATTTGGGAGGATTTGGGGAGATTTGGGGGATTTTCCAGGCAGAGGAAAGGTCCAGAAGGGTCACAGAATGGCAATTTTTGGGGGAAAAATTGGGTCTGGGGGCTTTGGGGGAGATTTGGGGGGATTTGGGGAGGTTTTGGAGGGATTTTGGGGGATTTGGGGTGGATTTGGGGTGTTTTGGGGAGATTTGGGGTGGATTTAGGAGATTTTGGGGGATTTGGGGAAGATTTGGGGAGAATTTGGGGGTTTTAGGGGAGATTTGGAGGGTCTCAGTGGTGTTTTGGGTGGTTTTGGGGGGATTTTGGGGGTCCTTAGGAGGTTTTGGGGTTCATGGATTTTTGGGGTGGATTTGGGGTTGATATTGGGGTGATATTGGGGTGAATTTGGGAGTTTCTGGGGTGGTTTTGGGGTGAATTTGGGGGTTTTTGGGGTCCTGGGGTGGTTTAGGATCTCAGGGGTTTTTGGGGTGTGTTTAGGGTGGATTTTGGGGTGAATTTCGGCATTTTTGGGGTGGTTTTGGGGTTGATTTTGGGGGGATTTGGGGGATTTTGGAGTCCTGGGGTGGTTTAGTATCTCGGGGATTTTTGGGATGGTTTTGGGGGTTTTTGGGGTCGATTTTGGGGTGGATTTGGGGGTTTTTAGGGTGGTTTTGGGGTGGATTTTGGGGTGAATTTGGGGTTTTTGGGGTCACACTCACAGCTCAGAGTCACTGTCACCTCGAGGGGATTTTCTGTGTATTTTTGGGGTGATTTTGGGGGCTTTCGGGGATTTTGGGGTTCCCAGGAAGGTTTAGGATCTCAGGGGTTTTTGGGGTGATTTTAGGGTAGATTTTGGGGTGAATTTGGGGGTTTTTGGGGTCCTGGGGTGGTTTAGGATCTCAGGGGGTTTTAGGATGGTTTTGGGGATTTTTAAGGGTGGATTTTGGGGTGAATTTGGGGTTTTTTGCAGTGATTTGGGGGTCCTGGGGTAGTTTAGGATCTCAGGGATTTTTGGGATGGATTTAGGGTGGTTTTGGGGTGGATTTGGGATGGATTTGGGATGGATTTGGGGTGTTTTTGGGGTGTTTTTGGGGTGCCACTCACGGCTCAGAGCCACCCCTCTTGGCCGTGTCACTGTCACCTCGGGTGTCCTGGTTGGATTTTGGGTTTGTTTTTTGGGGAATTTTGGGAGGTTTTGGGAGGTTTTGGGGTTCAGGGAGGTTCAGAGGGTTTTGGGATGGATTTGGGATGGATTTGGGATGGATTTGGGATGGATTTGGGGTGTTTTTGGGGTGCCACTCACGGCTCAGAGCCACCCCTCTTGGCCGTGTCACTGTCACCTCGGGTGTCCTGGTTGGATTTTGGGTTTGTTTTTTGGGGAATTTTGGGAGGTTTTGGGAGGTTTTGGGGTTCAGGAGTTTTAGGGTGGATTTGGGATGGATTTGGGGTGGTTTTGGGGTGCCACTCACGGCTCAGAGCCACCCCTCTTGGCCGTGTCACTGTCACCTCGGGTGTCCCCAGCGCCAGCGCCAGCGGCAGCAGCACAACCAGGGCAGGGGGAGACATGGCTGGGGGAAATCCCAAAATTAGGGACCCCAAAATGCCAAACTAGGGACCCAAAATCCCATAGAAACCCAAAAATCCCCTGAATCCCAAAATTAGGGACCCCAAAATCCCATAAATCCCAAATTAGGGACCCAAAAATCCCTTAAATCCCAAATTAGGGACCCAAAATCCCCTAAAAACACAACATTAGGGACCCAAAAATCCCCTAAATCCCAAATTTAGGGACCCCAAAATTCCCTAAATCCCAAAATTAGGGAACCCAAAATCCCCCTGAATCCCAAAAATCCCAAATTAGGGACCCCAAAAATCCCATAGAAACCCAAAATTAGGGACCCAAAAATCCCATAAATCCCAAATTAGGGACCCAAAAATCCACTAAATCCCAAAAATCCCTTAAATCCCAAATTAGGGACCCCAAAATCCCATAAATCTCAAATTGGGGACCCCAAAATCCCAAATTAGGGACCCAAAATCCCCTAGAAACCCAAAAATCCCCTAAATCCCAAAATTAGGGACCCAAAATCCCCCTGAATCCCAAATTAGGGACCCAAAATCCCCTAAATCCCAAATTTAGGGACCCCAAAAATTCCCTAAATCCCAAATTTAGGGAACCCAAAATCCCATAAATCCCCTAGAAACCCAAAAATCCCCTAAATCCCAAAATTAGGGAACCCAAAATCCCCCTGAATCCCAAAAATCCCATAAACCCCAAATTAGGGACCCCAAAAATCCCCTAGAAACCCAAAATTAGGGACCCAAAATCTCATAAATCCCAAATTAGGGACCCAAAAATCCACTAAATCCCAAAAATCCCTTAAATCCCAAATTAGGGACCCAAAATCCCCTAGAAACCCAAAAATCCCCTAAATCCCAAAATTAGGGACCCAAAATCCCCTAAATCCCAAATTAGGGACCAAAAAATCCCCTAGAAACCCCAAAAATCCACTAAATCCCAAATTGGGGAATCCAAAATCCCATAAATCCCAAAAATCCCATAAATCCCAATATTAGGGACCCCAAAAAGCCCCTAAATCCCAAATTAGGGACCCAAAAATCCCCTAGAAACCCAAAAATCCCCTAAATCCCAAAATTAGGGACCCCAAAAGCCCATAAATCCCAAATTAGGGAACCCAAATCCCATAAATCCCAAATTAGGGACCCCAAAAATCCCCTAAATCCCCTAGAAACCCAAAAATCCCCTAAATCCCAAAATTAGGGACCCAAAAGCCCATAAATCCCAAATTAGGGACCCAAAATCCCCTAAATCCCAAATTTAGGGACTCCAAAAATTCCCTAAATCCCAAATTTAGGGACCCCAAAATCCCCCTGAATCCCAAAAATCCCATAAATCCCAAATTAGGGACCCCAAAAATCCCCTAGAAACCCAAAATTAGGGACCCAAAATCTCATAAATCCCAAAATTAGGGACCCCAAAATCCCCTAAATCCCACATTAGGGACCCAAAATCCACTAAATCCCAAATTAGAGACCCCAAAATCCCATAAATCCCAAAATTAGGGACCCCCAGACCCCCCAAAAATCCCCTAAAAACCCCAAATCCCCCCAAAATCCCACAGAGACCCCCAAAACCTCCCCAAATCTCCATTTTAGACCCCCAGACCCTCTAGGAATCCCAAAAAATCCCATTTTAGAAACCCCAGACCCCCAAAATCCCCTAAATCCCACAGAGAAACCCTATAGATCCCCCAGACCCCCAAAATTCCCCCTTTAGAGATCCCAGACATCCAAAATAACCTTAAAATCCCATTTTAGAACCCCAGACCCCCAAAATCCCCTACAGACCCTCAGAAAAACCCTATAGATCCCCCAGACCCATATAGACCACCCTGAGACCCCAAAAACACCCCCAGACCCCAAAAAATCCCCCAAATCCCACTTTAGACCCCGAAAATCCCCCCAAAAAAATCCCCCAAATCCCCCAAAACCTCCCCAAATCTCCATTTAAAGCCCCCAGACCCTCAAGGAATCCCAAAAAATCCCATTTTAGAAACCCCAGACCCCCAAAATCCCCTAAATCCCACAGAAAAATCCCAGAGACACCCCCAGACCCCCAAAATTCCCCCTTTAGACACCCCAGACCTCCCAAAATCCAAAAAAAATTCCCCTTTTAGAGCCCCCAGACCCCCAAAATCCCCTACAGACCCCCAGAAAAACCCTATAAACACCCCCAGACCCCTACAGACCCCTAAAGATCCCCCAGACCCCCAAAATTCCCCCGTTAGATCCCCCCAAATCCCCCAAATCCCGCTCTAGACGCCCCCAGACCCCAAAAAAACCCTTAAAATCCCATTTTAGACACCCCAGACCTCCCAAAATCCCCTACGGACCCTCAGAAAAACCCTATAGATCCCCCAGAAAAACTCTATAGACACCCCCAGACCCCCAAAATCCCCCTTTAGACACCCCAGACCACCCAAAATCCCCAAAAAATCCCACTTTAGAGCCCCCAGACCCCCAAAATCCTCCCCAATCCCCCTTTAAACCCCCCAGACCCCCCAAAAACCCCTTCAGACCCCCAAAATCCCCTCAGCCCCCCCACTCCCCTCACCCACCCGCCAGGCCGCACAGCCAGACCCCCAAATCTCCCTCCAAACCCCCCAAATCCCGCTCTGAACACCCCCAGACCCCCGAAAACCCTTCAAATCCCGCTTTAAACCCCGAAAACCCCACAAAAACCCCACAAAAACCCCACAAAATTCCCCCAAAAATCCTTCCCGCCGTTACCGGTTTCTCCCGCCCGCGCTCCCCTCAGGCCGCGCACGGCGGAAGCGGAAGTGGGCGAAACCGGAACTTCCTGTTGGCCTGATGGGCGCCGCCATCTTGAGTGTGGCGCGCCTCTTCGCTATTGAGGGCGACGCCATCTTGAGCGCGGCGGATCAGCCAATCAGCGCCCGCGCGTCCCCGTTGCCATAGCGACGAGGGGCGTGGCCAAGAGGCGGCCGCAGCCGGGGGCACGTGGGGGATTTGGGGAGAATTTTGGGGGATTTGGGGGGAAATTTGGGGGGAATTGAGATTTTTTGGGTGGAATTTTGGGGTCTTTGGGAGGAATTTTGGGATCTTTAGGGGAAATTTTGGGATCTCTGGGTGGAATTTTGGGGTTTTGGGTGAAATTTTGGGATCTTTGGGGGAAATGTTGGGATTTTGGGGGAAAATTTTGGTATTTTGGGTGAAATTTTGGGATCTTTGGGAGGAATTTTGGGATTTTGGGTGGAATTTTGGGATTGTGGGTGGAATTTTGGGATCTTTGTGTGGAATTTTGGGATTTTGGGTGGAATTTTGGTATTTTGGGTGGAATTTTGGGATTGTGGGTGGAATTTTGGGATCTTTAGGTGGAATTTTGGGGTCTTTGGGAGGAATTTTGGGATTTTGGGTGGAATTTTGGGATCTTTGGGAGGAATTTTGGGGTTTTGGGTGGAATTTTGGGATCTTTGGAAGGGAATTTTGGGATCTTTGGGTGGAATTTTGGGATTTTGGGTGGAATTTTGGGATTTTGGGTGGAATTTTGGGATTTTGGGTGGAATTTTGGGGTCTTTGGGAGGAATTTTGGGATCTTTGGGTGGAATTTTGGTATTTTGGGTGGAATTTCGGGATTTTGGGTGGAATTTTGGGGCTCCTGGGCTTGACCCGTCTGTATCCCGAGACATCCAAACTTTATCTTTGTTTACAAACCACAGGAAAGAGAGAGAGAGATTTCTTGGTGGGATGGACTTTGGTGGAGGTGGGACCTGGTGGGATGGACTTCAATGGAGGTGGGTCTTCGTGGGATGAACTTCTGTGGAGGAATCAATGAAGGTGGGTCCTGGTGGGATGAACTTCAATGGAGGAGCCAATGGAGGTTGGTCCTGGTAGGAAGAACTTCTGTGGAGGAGCCAATGGAGTTGGCACCTGGTGGGAAGAACTTCTGTGGAAGAATCAATGGAGGTGGGTTCTGGTGGGATGAACTTTAATGGAGGTGGGTCCCGGTGGAATAAATTCCTGTGGAGGAGCCAATGGAGGTGGGTCTTGGTGGGATGGACTTTGATGGATGAGGGTCCTGGTGGGATGAACTTCAATGGAGGAGCCAATGGAGGTGGGTCTTGGTGAGATGAACTTCTGTGGAGGAATCAATGGAGGTGGGTTCTGGTGGGATGAACTTCAATGGAGGTGGGTTCTGGTAGGAAGAACTTCTGCAGAAGAGCTGATGGAGGTTGGTCCTGGTGGGATGAACTTTGATGGAGGTGGGTACTGGTGGGATGAACTTCTGTGGAGGAGCCGATGGAGGTTGGTCCTGGTGAGATGAACTTCTGTGGAGGAGTTGGAGGTGGGTTCTGGTGGGATGATCTTCAATGGAGGTGGGTCCTGGTGGAATAAATTTCTGTGGAGGAGCCAATGGAGGTGGGTCTTGGTGGGATGGACTTCGATGGAGGTTGGTCCTGGTGGGATGGACTTCTGTGGAGGTGGGTCCCAATGGAGGTGGGTCCTGGTGGGATGAACTTCGATGGATGAGGGTCCTGGTGGGATGAACTTCTGTGGAGGAATCAATGGAGGTGGGTCCTGGTGAGATGAACTTTGATGGAGGTGGGTCCTGGTGGGATGAACTTCAATGGAGGTGGGTCCCAGTGGGATGGACTTTGATGGAGGTGGGTCCTGGTGGGATGAACTTCTGTGGAGGAGCTGATGGAGATGAGACTCTAATGGAGATGAGATCCCGGTGGAGATGAGATCCCGGTGGAGATGAGATCCCGGTGAAGGTGAGATCCCAATGGAGGTGAGATTCCAATGGAAATGAGATCCTGCTGGAGATGAGATCCCAGCAGGGATGAGATCCTGGTGGAGATGAGATCCCAATGGAGATCAGACCCTGGTGGAGATGAGATCCTGGTGAAGGTGAGATCCCAATGGAGGTGAGATCCTGGTGGAGATGAGATCCTGGTGAAGGTGAGATCCCAATGGAGATCAGATCCTGGTGGAGATGAGATCCTGGTGAAGGTGAGATCCCAGCAGGGATGAGATCCCAATGGAAGTGAGATCCTGGTGAAGGTGAGACCCCAATGGAGATCAGACCCTGGTGGAGATCAGATCCTGGAGATGAGACCCCAGTGGAGGTCAGACCCCAGTGGAGGTCAGACCAGTGTCACCAGTGTCACCACTCCCGCCCAGAGCAGCACCAGCCGAGGCCCTGCCTGCTGTGGCCTTGGCAGGACCACACCCGCTGAGTGACCCCCGGCTGACCCCTGGCTGACCCCCCGGCTGACCCCCGGCTGACCCCTGGCGCCTCCAAGCCCTCCAGGAGCAGCTCCACCACGCGAGGAGGTCCCTTCCCCCCAGGAAGGAACCGGAGGCGCTGGGGCCCCGCGGGGCCACCTCCGGTGACAACCGGTGACAGTCGGTGACAAACGATCCCCGCCCCACCGCCACGTCCCGACGGTCCCGACGGTCTCCTTCTCCGCTGGGGACAGTCCGGTGGCCTGGAGGACACCCGGCGTGGTCAGCGCTGGCCGGGCCTGGTGGTGGCACTTGGGGACGGCGGAGGTGACGCGCCGGCGCCGCGGGGGACAACGGGAAGTGAGCCGTGGTGGCTCCTGGGTGACTTCCGGGGATCTTCCTGTCGCCGCGGTGGCACCGGGAGGAGCTGCCACCACCCTGGGGTGGCCTTGGGGACATGGGGACATGGGGGGCTGGGGACACAGCGAGGGACAGTGGGTGGCCTGGATGTGGTGACCTTGGGGACAGTGAGGGTCCAGGTGACCTGGACATGGTGACCTTGGGGACAATGAGAGATCCAGGTGACCCGGACATGGTGACCATGAGGACCATGAGGGTCCAGGTGACCTTGGGGACAATGAGGAATCCAGGTGACCTGGACATGGTGACCTTGGGGACACAGCGAGGGACAGTGGGTGGCCTGGACATGGTGATCTTGGGGACAATGAGAGATCCAGGTGACCTGGACATGGTGACCTTGGGGTCCAGGTGACCTGGACGTGGTGACCATGGTGTCAAGGAGAGGCCCAAGTGACCTGGACATGGTGACCTTGGGGACACAGCGAGGGACAGTGGGTGGCCTGGATGTGGTGACCTTGGGGTCAAGGAGGGTCCAGGTGACCTGGACATGGTGACCTTGGGGATACAGTGAGGGACAGTGAGTGGCCTGGACATGGTGATCTTGGGGACAATGAGAGATCCAGGTGACCTGGACATGGTGACCCTGGGGACAAGGAGGGTCCAGGTGACCTTGGGGTCCATGAGGGTCCAGGTGACCTGGACATGATGACCTTGGGGACAAGGAAGAGTCCAGGTGACCTGGACATGGTGACCTTGGGGACAAGGAGGGTTCCAGGTGACCTTGGGGACAATGAGGGTCCAGGTGACCTGGACATGGTGACCCTGGGGACAAGGAGGGGTCCAGGTGACCTTGGGGACAATGAGGGTCCAGGTGACCTGGACATGGTGACCTTGGGAACAAGAAGGAATCCAGGTGACCTGGACATGGTGACCTTGGGGACAAGGAGGTCCAGGTGACCTGGACATGGTGACCTTGGGGACAAGAAGGGTTCAGGTGTCCAGGACCTGCCAAGGGTGTGGGAATGACCAAGGTCCAGGGGGACCGAGGTGTCCAAGTCCTACCTGGGGTCCAGGTGACCCAGGTGTCCAGGGCCAGGTGGGACCACCCAGGTGTCCAGGTGGCACCCAGGTGTCCAGGTCCTTTTGGGGATCCAGGAGGTGACCCAGGTGTCCAGGTGGGACTCAGGTGTCCAGGTCCTTTCAGGGTCTCAGGGATGACCACCCAGGTGTCCAGGAACCAGGTGGGACCAGGCGTCCAGGTGGCACCCAGGTGTCCAGGAGGTGACCCAGGTGTCCAGGGCCAGGTGGGACCCAGGTGGCCAGGTGGCACCCAGGTGTCCAGGTCCTTCTGGGGTCCAGGAGGTGACCCAGGTGTCCAGGAACCAGGTGGGACCACCCAGGTGTCCAGGAACCAGGTGGTGACCCAGGTGTCCAGGTCCTTTCAGGTGTCCAGGTGGCACCCAGGTGTCCAGGTCCTTTCAGGGTCTCAGGGGTGACCACCCAGGTGTCCTGGGCCAGGTGGGACCACCCAGGTGTCCAGGTGGGACTCAGATGTCCTAGTCCCACCAGGTGTCCAGGTGGCACCCAGGTGTCCAGGTGATCCAGGTGGCACCCAGGTGTCCAGGTCCTTTTGGGGGTCCAGGAGGTGACCCAGGTGTCCAGGTAATTTCAGGGTCTCAGGGGTGACCACCCAGGTGTCCAGGTCCAGGTGGGACCACCCAGGGGTCCAAATGACACCCAGGTGTGCAGGTGGCACCCAGGTGTCCAGGTGACCCAGGTGTCCAGGTCCTTTTGGGGATCCAGGAGGTGACCCAGGTGTCCAGGGCCAGGTGTGACTCAGGTGTCCAGGTCCTTTCAGGGTCTCAGGATGGACCACCCAGGTGTCCAGGTGGGACTCAGATGTCCAGGTGTCCAGGAACCAGGTGGGACCACCCAGGTGTCCAGGTGGCACCCAGGTGTCCAGGTCCTTTCAGGGGTCCAGGGAGGACTCAGGTGTCCAGGAACCAGGTGGGACCAAGGTGTCTAGGTGGGACCCAGGTGTCCAGGTCCTTTTGGGGGTCCAGGAGGTGACCCAGGTGTCCAGGAACCAGGTGGGACCACCCAGGTGTCCAGGTGGCACCCAGGTGTCCAGGGCCAGGTGGGACCACCCAGGTGTCCAGATGGCACCCAGGTGTCCAGGTGGCACCCAGGTGTCCAGGAACCAGGTGGCACCCAGGTGTCCAGGTGGCACCCAGGTGTCCAGGTGGGACCCAGGTGTCCAGGTCCTTTTGGGGATCCAGGAGGTGACCCAGGTGTCCAGGCGGTGACCCTGGTGGGACCACCCAGGTGTCCAGGTGGTGACCCTGGTGGGACCACCCAGGTGTCCAGGTGGGACCCAGGTGTCCAGGTGGCACCCAGGTGTCCAGGTGTCCAGGTGGCACCCAGCTGTCCAGGTCCTTTTGGGGATCCAGGTGACACCCAGGTGTCCCCCAGGTGTCCAGGTGTGACCAGGCGGGTCTCAAGCAGCACCCACCCCCACCCCAGCTATCCCCCCGCTGTCCCCCCAGCCCTGTCGCGACCCCCCGCGGTGTCCCCGCCGTGTCCCCGCGATGTCGCAAGCCCCGCGGCGGGGAAATGAGGAAACCGATTTCCCCGAAATGAGGAAGGAGCGCGCCGCCCCTCCCCCCACCCCGCGCGAGGGGGGGAGGGGTCACCGGGGGGTCCCAACCCCCCACCCGGGGGTCACCCAGGCTGGTGTCACCCCCCCGGTGACACGGGGGGTGGCCGCAGGTGGCCGGAGGTGGCCGCAGGTGGCCGCAGGTGGCCGCAGGTGGCCGGAGCGCCCCCCATCCCCCACCCATGGGTGGGTCAAGGGTCCGGTTACCCATTAACCACCGCGGGCGGCATAAGGGGACACCCCCGGGCAGTGTCACCTCAGTGTCCCCTCGCTGTCCCCTCGCTGTCCCCTCGCTGTCCCCTCGCTGTCCCCGCTGTCCCCTCTCCGGCCATGGGCGCTCCGGCGCTGCCCCTCCTCGGCCTGCTGCTGCTGCTGCTCGGGACCCCCGCGCGGGGCCAGCTGTGAGTGATGGGACCCCAAAATCCTCTTTATGGGACCCCGAAATCCTCACCTGTGGGACCCAAAATCCTCACCCGTGGGACCCCAAAATCCTCTCTATGGGACCCTAAAATTCTCACCTGTGGGACCCCAAAATCCCCACCGTTGGGACCCCAAAAACCCACCCGTGGGACCCCGAAAACCCACTCCGTGGGACCCCAAAATCCTCACCTTTGGGACCCCAAAACCCCACCCGTGGGACCCCAAAATCCTCACCTTTGGGACCCCAAAATCCTCACCCTTGGGACCCCAAAATCCTCACCTGTGGGACCCCAAAAACCCACCCGTGGGACCCCAAAATCCTCTTTTTGGGACCCCAAAACCCACCCGTGGGACCCCAAAATCCTCACCCGTGGGACCCCAAAAACCCACCCGTGGGATCCCGAAATCCTCACCTTTGGGACCCCAAAATCCTCTTTTTGGGACCCCAAAATCCCCTTCTATGGGACCCCAAAGTCATCTTTATGGGACCCCAAAATCCTCACCTTTGGGACCCCAAAATCTCCACCCGTGGGACCCCCAAATCCCCTTTTTTGGGACCCCAAAATCCCCTTCTGTGGGACCCAAAAATCCTCTTTTATGGGACCCAAAAATCCCCCTTTTGGGACCCAAAAATCCCCTTTACGGGACCCCAAAATCCCCTATTTTTTGGACCCCAAAATCCCCACCTTTGAGACCCCAAAATCCCCTTTTTTGTGACCCAAAAATCCTCTTTTATGGGACCCCAAAATCCTCACCTTTGGCACCCCAAAATCCTCTTTTTTGGGACCCCAAAATCCCATTTTTTGGGAACTTTGGGACCCCAAAACCTTGGGATCCACCCCAAAACCCCAGCCTGGATCCCTGGGGGATACTGGGGTGTAATAGGGACACGTTTGGGGTTTTGGGGTTTTCTGGGAACAGATTTGGGGTTTCCGGGTTTTCTAGGGTCAGATTTGGGGTTTCTGGGGGCAGATTTGGGGTTTTGGGGTTTTCTAGGGTCAGATTTGGGGTTTCCGGGTTTTCTAGGGTCAGATTTGGGGTTTCTGGGGGCAGATTTGGGGTTTTGGGGTTTTCTAGGGTCAGATTTTGGGTTTCTGGGGACAGATTTGGGGTTTTGTGGGGACAGATTTGGGGTTTTTGGTCTCTGTGGGGCAGATTTGGGGTTTTGGGGTTTTCTAGGGTCAGATTTGGGGTTTCCGGGTTTTCTAGGGTCAGATTTGGGGTTTCTGGGGGCAGATTTGGGGTTTTGGGGTTTTCTAGGGTCAGATTTTGGGTTTCTGGGGACAGATTTGGGGTTTTGTGGGGACAGATTTGGGGTTTTTGGTCTCTGTGGGGCAGATTTTGGGGTTTCTGGGTTCTGTGAGGCAGATTTGGGGGGGGGCAGATTTGGGATTTCTGGGGACAGATTTGGGGTTTCCGGGTTTTCTAGGGACAGATTTGGGATTTCTGGGGACAGATTTGGGGTTTCTGGTCTCTGTGGGGCAGATTTTGAGGTTTCTGGTCTCTTTAGGGACAGATTTGGGGTTTCTGGGTGCTCTGAGGTCCCCAAGGCTCTGTGGGGACAGATTTGGGGTTTCTGGGTTCTCTGGGGCAGATTTTGGGGTTTCTGGTCTCTCTGGGGACACATTTGGGGTTTCTGGGGACAGATTTGGGGTTTCTGGGTTTTCTAGGGACAGATTTGGGGTTTCAGAGTGCTCTGGGGACACATTTGGGGTTTCTAGGGACAGATTTGGGGTTTCTGAGTGTTCTGAAGTCCCCAAGGCTCTGTGGGGACAAGTTTGGGGTTTCTGGGCTCTGTGGGGCAGATTTGGGGTTTCGGGGTGCTCTGGGGACACATTTGGGGTTTCGGGGTGCTCTGGGGACACATTTGGGGTTTCTGAGAACAGATTTGGGGTTCTGGGGTTTCTGGGGACACATTTGGGGTTTCTGGGTTCTGTAGGGCAGATTTGGGGTTTTGGGGTGTTCTGGGGACACATTTGGGGTTTCGGGGTGTTCTGGGGACAGATTTGGGGTTTCTGGTCTGTTTGGGTACAGATTTGGGGTTTCTGGGTGTTCTGAGGTCCCCAAGGCTCTGTTGGGCAGATTTTGGGGTTTCTGGATGCTCTGAGAACAGATTTGGAGTTTCTGGGGACAGATTTTGGGGTTTCTGGTCTTTGTGGGGACAGATTTGGGGTTTCCGGGGACAAATTTGGGGTTTCTGGGGACAAATTTGGGGTTTCTGTTCTCTGTGGGGCTGATTTGGGATTTCTGGGGACAGATTTGGGGTTTCTGGGTTCTGTGGGGCAGATTTGGTGTTTCTGGGGACACATTTGGGATTTCTGGGGACACATTCGGGGTTCCGGGGTGCCGTCACCCCCCAGCCGCCGGTGCCACCCCCGCGCTGTCCCCAGGGTGACCATGGTGACACTGGTGTCACCCCCAGGGTGACCATGGTGACACCGGTGTCACCCCCAGGGTGACCATGGTGACGCCGGTGTCACCCCCGGGGTGACCATGGTGACGCCGGTGTCACCCCCAGAGTGACCATGGTGACGCCGGTGTCACCCCCGGGGTGACCATGGTGACGCCGGTGTCACCCCCAGAGTGACCATGGTGACGCCGGTGTCACCCCCGGGGTGACCATGGTGACGCCGGTGTCACCCCCCGGGGTGACCATGGTGACACCGGTGTCACCCCCAGGGTGACGCCGGTGTCACCCC
>JAKEPQ010000683.1:0-33195 GCA_024500445.1 Entomyzon cyanotis | reverse complement strand
TCGAATAACCTGGGATCATCCCGGAATGATCCCAGTCCCGATCCGAGACACCCCGGGATCATCCCGAACCCAATCCGGGACTTCCAGGATAATCCCCAGTCCCGATCGGGGCAGCCGAAGCTCATCCCGATCCCCATCCTGAACACCCCGAGCTCATCCCGCTCGCTCCCCGCACCACTCTCCGCTCGTTTCGTCCCCGATCCCAATCCAGGACATCCCGGGCTCATCCCGATCCCAATCCAGGACACCCTGAGCTCATCCCACTCGCTCCCCGCTCTCATCCCGGTCTCTGCATCGCCGCTCTCTCCCCGCTCGCTCTCCGCTCTCCCGAGCTCATCCCGGTTCCAATCAAGGACACCTCGCTCTCCCGAGCTCATCCCGCTCCCTCCCCGCTCTCTCCTCCCGAGCTCATCCGGATCCCAATCCGGGACACCCCGATCCCATCCCTGTCCCAATCCAGGACACCCCGAGCTCATCCTGATCCCATTCCGGTCCCAATCCAGGACACCTCGAGCTCATCCCACTCGCTCTCCGCTCTCCCGAGCTCATTCCCGTTCCAATCAAGGACACCTCGCTCTCCCGAGCTCATCCTGATCCCAATCCAGGACACCCCGATCCCATCCCTGTCCCAATCCAGGACACTCCGATCCCATCCCGATCCCAGTCCAGGACATCCCGGCTCATCCTGATCCCAATTCAGGACACCCCGAGCTCATCCCTGTCCCAATCCAGGACATCCCGGGCTCATCCCGAGCTCATCCTGATCCCGATCCCAATCCGGGACACCCCCGAACTCATCCCAATCCCAATTCCAATCCAGGACACCCCGATCCCATCCCTGTCCCAATCCAGGACACCCCGAGCTCATTCCAATTCCAATTCCAATCCCAATCCAGGACACGCCGGGCTCATCCCGATCCCAATCCAGGACACCCCGAGTTCATCCCGAGCTCATCCTGATCCCTATCCCAATCCGGGACACGCCGAGCTCATCCCCATCCCAATCCGGGACACCTCGAGCTCATCCCGATCCCAATTCCAATCCGGGGACACCCCGAGCTCATCCTGAGCTCATCCCGAGCTCATCCCGATCCCAATCCAGGACATCCCGAGCTCATCCCTGTCCCAATCCGGGACACCCCGAGCTCATCCCGATCCCAATTCCAATCCAGGACACCCCGAGCTCATCCTGAGCTCATCCTGATCCCAATCCAGGACACCCCCCAAACTCATCCCGATCCCAGTCCAGGACATCCCGAGCTCATCCCGATCCCAGTCCAGGACATCCCGAGCTCATCCCGATCCCAGTCCAGGACACTCCGATCCCATCCCGGATCCCAATCCAGGACACTCCGAGCTCATCCCGATCCCAATTCCAATCCCGGGACACCCCGAGCCCATCCCTGTCCCAATCCAGGACACCCCGATCCCATCCCGCTCTCTCCCTCCCCTCACTCGCCTCGCAGGATTTGAAGAAGCGATAGATGACTCCACTCAGCGCGCAGCCCACGTAGCCCTCGGCGGCCTCGGGGTTGTGCAGGAACCTGACGGTGAGCGGCAGAGAATCCTCGCCCAGGTCGAAGCACTGCGTGAGGCTGCGGCACGACAGGTTCCACACGTTCAGGCGGCGCCCGAAGACCCCTGGGGACACGGGGAATACGGGATTTGGGGAGAAGGAAATGGGGAATGACAGGATTTGGGGAGAAGGAAATGGGGAATGCAGGATTTGGGGAGGAAGGAAATGGGGAATGACAGGATTTGGGGGAGAAGGAAATGGGGAATACGGGATTTGGGGAGAAGGAAATGGGGAATGACAGGATTTGGGGAGAAGGAAATGGGGAATACGGGATTTGGGGAGAAGGAAATGGGGAATGACAGGATTTGGGGAGAAGGAAATGGGGAATGACAGGATTTGGGGGAGAAGGAAATGGGGAATGCAGGATTTGGGGGAGAAGGAAATGGGAAATGACAGGATTTGGGGAGAAGGAAATGGGGAATGCAGGATTTGGGGAGAAGGAAATGGGAAATGACAGGATTTGGGGAGAAGGAACCGGGAAAAGAGTCAGGGGAAAGAGAGGATGGGGAGAATAAAGTGGGAAAGAACAGGATTTGGGGAGAAGGAACTGGGAAATACAGGGTTTGGGGAGAATGAACCGGGAAAAGGGGTCAGGAAAAAGAGAGGATGGGGAGAATGAAGTGGAAAATACGGGATTTGAGGAGAATAAACTGGGAAATACGGGATTTGGGGAGAATGAACTGGGAAATACAGGATTTGGGGAGAATGAACTGGGAAATACAGGATTTGGGGAGAATGAAGTCGGAAATACAGGATTTGGGGAGAATTAACTGGGAAAGAACAGGATTTGGGGAGAATAAACTGGGAAAGAACAGGATTTGGGGAGAATAAACTGGGAAATACAGGATTTGGGGAACAAGGCGAGCGGCAGGGTTAGGGAAGGATTTGGGAGCAGCAGGAGCAAAGAGAGAAATGCAGGATTTGGGGAGAGCACAGGGAAATGCAGGATTTGGGGAGAGCACAGGGAAATGCAGGATCAAATCTCCCTCTCCGGAGGCAAAAATATCCTTTTCTGGGGACACAAATCTCATTTTCCGGGAACACAAATCAGACTCTCCGGGACACAAATCTCATTTTCCGAGGACGCAAATCTCCCTCTCCAGGTCCATCACCCCCTGCCCTCCCTGCCCAGCCCCTAGTTTAGTGTCCCCAGCCTGTCCCCACCTTTTTTCAGGTCATTGGGGTCGAATCCTCGCCCTGCCCGCCTGGGCACCATCCCGGCCGAGCTGACCAGGACGTTGTGCTTGGCTTGGTACCAGAAGTCGTGTCCGGTGGGAGGAACTTCGCACTCGTTCTCCCAGTTGCCCTTCAGCTCGAAGGTCTCTCCGTCCAGCAGCACGAAGCCACCTGGGGTGGGGGGTGACAAATCCGGGCGGGGGGGTGTGCGAGGGGACTCGAGGAATGGGGATTTGGGGCGGGGAAATGGGGATTCGGGGCGGGGAAATGGGGATTCAGGCAGGAAAAATGGGGATTCGGGGCGGGGAAATGGGGATTTGGGGCGGGGAAATGGGGATTCCGGGCGGGGAAATGGGGATTCCGGGCGGGGAAATGGGGATTTGGGGCGGGGAAATGGGGATTTGAGCAGGGAAAATGAGGATTCGGGCAGGGAAATGGGGATTCCGGGCGGGGAAATGGGGATTCCGGGCGGGGAAATGGGGATTCCGGGCGGGGAAATGGGGATTCCAGCAGGAAATGCACCTTTGCCGTTGCCCGCAGCGTCTCCCATGTTGGCGATCAGGATGTCCCCGTTGGGCAGCGCTCGGGCCGTAGCCAGGTAACCCTTGTTGCACTTCCAGAAGACATCCGCGGGCTCAATCATCTGCAAAAATTAAAGCACAGAAAGCTTTGAACCTCTGCCTGCTCGGCGCCTTTCCCGGGATCGCCGAGCTGGGAAAACCCCCGGGGAGGAAAACCCTCGGGATCGAACAGCCCAGCCCTGGACACTCCCTGGACACACCCTGGGCTTCCTTCCTTCCCGTCCCTTCCTTCTTTTTCCTTCTTACATTTTTCGTTTCCTCCTTTCCTCTTCCATCTTTCTTTCTTTCCTTCTGTCTGTCTGTGTTCCTTCCTTTCTTTCCTTTCCTTCCTTCTGTCCTTCTTTCTTTCTGCCTTTCTTTCCTTCTTTCTTTCTGTCTTTTTGTCTGTCTTTCCTTCTTTCCTTCCTTTCTTCTTTCGTTCTTCCTTCCCTCCTTTCTTTCCTTTCCTTCTTCTTTTCTCTCTCTCTCTCTCTATTTCTTTCTGCCTTTCTGCCTTTCCTTCTTTTCCTTCCTTCCTTCCTTCCTTCCTTCCTTCCTTCCTTCCTTCCTTCCTTCCTTCCTTCCTTCCTTCCTTCCTTCCTTCCTCTCCCTCTCTTTTTCTGCCTTTCTGTCTTTCCTTCCTTCCTTCCTTTCTTTCCTCCCTCCCTTTCTTCCTTCCCTTCTTCCTTTCCTCCTTTCTCCCTCTCTATTTCTTTCTGTCCTTCCTTCCTTCTTTTCTGCTTTTCTCCTTTCTCTCCTTCTTTCTCTTTTCTCTCTTCCTCTTTCCCTTTCCTTTCCCTCCTTCCTTTCCCTATTTCCCTTCCGTCCTTCGTTCCTTTTCCCTCCATCCCCTCTCCCTCTCCCCTTTCCCCTCCATCCCCTCTCCCTCTCCCCTTTCCCCTCCATCCCCTCTCCCTCTCCCCTTTTCCCTCCATCCCCTCTCCCTCTCCCCTTTTCCCTCCATCCCCTCTCCCTCTCCCTGTCCCTCACCTTGACGATGCGCGGCTCTCGGCACGGCGCTCCCACATCCACCACGTAGATCCGGGACGAGATGAGGCAGGGCAGCACCAGCTTGGTCCTCCTGGCCGCCGCGCTGCCCTCGAAGCAGCCGCAGCCGGGCAGAGCCCAGCCGGCGCAGTGCAGCTCGTCCTTGAGATTCGGCATGGGCAGCCGGTGGATCACCTGGGGGAACCGGAATGGGAACCGGGAGAACCGGGAATGAGGGATGGGGAGACCCGGGAGAACCGGGAATGAGGGATGGGGGAGACCCGGGAGAACCGGGAATGAGGGATGGGAGAGACCCGGGAGAACCGGGAATGAGGGATGGGAGAGACCCGGGAGAACCGGGAATGAGGGATGGGAGAGACCCGGGAGAACCGGGAATGAGGGATGGGGGAGACCCGGGGGAACCGGGAATGAGCGATGGGAGAGACCCGGGAGACCCGGGAATGAGCGATGGGAGAGACCCGGGAGAACCGGGAATGAGGGATGGGGGAGACCCGGGAGAACCGGGAATGAGGGATGGGAGAGACCCGGGAGAACCGGGAATGAGGGATGGGAGAGACCCGGGAGACCCGGGAATGAGGGATGGGAGAGACCCGGGGAAGTGGGAATGGGAGATGGGAGAGACCGGAGGAACTGGGAATGAGACCCGGGAGAGACCCGGGAGAACTGGGAATGAGAGATGGGAGAGACCCGGGAGAACCGGGAATGAGGGATGGGAGAGACCCGGGGGAAGTGGGAATGGGAGATGGGAGAGCTCCGGGAGAACCGGGAATGGGAGATGGGAGAGAGCCGGGAGAGCTCCGGGGGAACCGGGAATGAGCAGTGGGAGAGCCCCGGGGAAACCGGGAATGGGAACCGGGAGAGCTTCGTGAGAACCTGGAATGGGAACCGGGAATGAGAGATGGGAGCGGAACTGGGAATGAGCCCCGGGGGAACTCCGGGGGAAGTGGGAATGAGGGATGGGAGAGACCGGAGGAACTGGGAATGAGAGATGGGAGCAGAACCGGGACTGGGGCAAACCGGGCATTGCTGGCTCAGTAAAACCAGTAGCTCTCTGTACCTGCCCAGTAAACCCAGTATCCCCAGTAACACACTGTGCGTGGCCAGTAACCCCAGTAAGACCAGTATCACTCTGTACCTGCCCAGTAACCCCGGCAGCACATTTTACCTGCCCAGTCAGCCCAGTAACACACTGTACCTGCCCAGTCAGCCCAGTAATCCCAGTATCACACTGTACCTTTCCCAGTAACCCCAGTACCACTCTGTACCTGCCCAGAAACCCCAGTCAGCCCAGTATCACTGTACCTGCCCAGTAAGACCAGCAACCCTAGCAGCACACTGTACCTTTTCCAGTAAGCCCAGTATCACACTGTACCCATCCCAGTCAGCCCAGTAAGCCCAGTAAACCCAGTATCACACTGTACCTGGGCAGTCAGCCCAGTAAACCCAGTATCACTCTGTACCTTTCCCGGCAACCCCAGTATCACTCTGTACCTGCCCAGTAACCCCAGTAGCACACTGTACCTGCCCAGTCAGCCCAGTAACCCCAGTAACACACTGTACCTGCCCAGTCAGCCCAGTAACCCCAGTAACACACTGTACCTGCCCAGTCAGCCCAGTAACCCCAGTATCCCTCTATGCCTGCCCAGTCAGCCCAGTCAGCCCAGTAACCCCCGTCTGGCTCTGAACCTGGCCAGTAACCCCAGTATCACTCTGTACCTGGCCAGTAACCCCAGTAACCCCAGTATCCCTCTATACCTGCCCAGTAAGCCCAGTCAGCCCAGTAACCCCCGTCTGACTCTGTACCTGCCCAGTAACCCCAGTATCACTCTGTACCTGGCCAGTATCCCCAGTAACCCCAGCATCACTCTATACCTGCCCAGTAAGCCCAGTATCCCCAGTAACCCCAGTATCACTCCGTACCTGCCCAGTAAGCCCAGTATCACTCTGTACCTCCCCAGTCACCCCAGTAACCCCAGTCTCACTGTACCTGCCCAGTCATCCCAGCCACCCCAGTCACCCCAGTCACCCCAGTATCCCCACTATCCCCTCACCTGGCCGTAGTGGGCGGAGCGCGGGTTGAGGTCCACGGTGGCCAGGAAATCAGGCTGCTCGCTGCAGGTGCTGCGGTACGTGCAGGTCACGTAGGCCACCTCCTCCCGGGGCGCTGCGACACAAACCGCGCTCGGACCGCGCCGGGAGCCCGAGAGGGAGCCGAGAGACCCGAAATGGGAGCCGAGAGACTCGGGAGACCCGAAATGGGAGCCGAGAGACTCGGGAGACCCGAAATGGGGAGCTGAGAGACTCGGGAGACCCGAAATGGGAGCCGAGAGACTCGGGAAACCCGAAATGGGAGCCGAGAGACTCGGGAGACCCGAAATGGGACCCGAGAGCAGCCGGGAGACCCGAAAAAGGGACCCGAGAGTATCGGGAAACACTAAAAGGGACCCGAGAGCATCGGGAATCCTAGAAAAGGCACTCGAGAGCCTCGGGAAACCCGAAAATGGGACCCGAGAGACTCGGAAAACACGAAAAAGGGAGCGGAGAGCAGCCGGGAAACCCAAACAAGGGAGCCGAACCTCCCAAAAACCCAAACAAGGGACACGAAAGGCTCCGGGAAACCCAAAAAAAGGACCCGAAAGCCTCCCGGGAAAGGCGGGAATGGATTTCGGAGGCTGCGATTGCCTCCGGCTGCCCCGGGCGGCCCTGGGGAGCTGCTGGGGCAGGAAGGGCAGAGGGGAATGTGCGGGGAATTGTCCGGTGGGAAGGGAGGGAGGAGCTCGGGGAGATCCCAAAATCCCAAAAATCTAGGGAATTGTCCGGTGGGAAGGGAGGGAGGAGCTCGGGGAGATCCCAAAATCCCCAAATTGCAGGGAATTGTCCGGTGGGAAGGGAGGGAGGAGCTCGGGGAGATCCCAAAATCCCCAAATTGCAGGGAATTGTCCGGTGGGAAGGGAGGGAGGAGCTCGGGGAGATCCCAAAATCCCCAAATTGCAGGGAATTGTCCCGGTGGGGAAGGAAAGGAGGAGCTCGGCAGGAGCGCTGAGCTAGCGGGGATCCTCAAATCCCCAAATTCTCCCCATTCCAGAGGTTCCCAGGGAATTGTCCCGATGGGAAAATTCCTTCTTCCCGTATGGGGAATGAAGGAAGGAGCTCGACACGGACGCTGAGCGCAGGGAAATCCCAAAATTCTACTCATTCCAGGGAATTGTCCCGGTGGGAAGGAAGGGAGGAGCTCGACATGAACGCCGAGCTCAGGGAAATCCCAAAATCCCCAAATTCTCCCCATTCCAGTGAATTCTCCCCGGTGGGAAGGAAGGAAGGAGCTCAACATGAACGCCGAGCTCAGGGAAATCCCAAAATCCCCAAATTCTCCCCATTCCAGGGAATTCTCCCGACGGGGAGGGGAAGGAAGGAGCTCAACACGAACGCTGAGCTCGGGGAAATCCCAAAATCCCCAAATCCTGCCCATCCCAGCCCCAGTCCCGCCCCGCTCGCAGCACTCGCCTTTCAGCGGCTCGGGGCACGAGGGGTAATCGTAGCACTGAGCTCTGCATCTGTCTGGGGGACAGAGGGGACACGTCAGCCCGGGGGGACACGGATGGGATTTGGGATTGGGGATTTGGGATCAATGGGATGGGGACAGAGGGGACACGTCAGCCCGGGGGGACACGGATGGGATTGGGATTATGGGATAATGGGATAATGGGATGGGGACAGAGGGGACACGTCAGCCCGGGGGACACGGATGGGATTGGGATTGGGGATAATGGGATTTGGGATCATGGGATGGGATAATGGGATGGGGACAGAGGGGACACGTCAGCCCGGGGGGACACGGATGGGATTTGGGATTGGGGATTTGGGATCAATGGGATGGGGACAGAGGGGACACGTCAGCCCGGGGGGGACACGGATGGGATTTGGGATTGGGGATAATGGGATTTGGGATCATGGGATGGGGACAGAGGGGACACGTCAGCCCGGGGGGACACGGATGGGATTTGGGATTTGGGATCATGGGATCAATGGGATGGGGACAGAGGGGACACGTCAGCCCGGGGGGGACACGGATGGGATTTGGGATTTGGGATCATGGGATCAATGGGATGGGGACAGAGGGGACACGTCAGCCCGGGGGGACACGGATGGGATTGGGATTTGGGATTGGGGATTGGGGATAATGGGATCAATGGGATGGGGACAGAGGGGACACGTCAGCCCGGGGGACACGGATGGGATTGGGGATTTGGGATTTGGGATTTGGAATCATGGGATCAATGGGATGGGGACAGAGGGGACACGTCAGCCCGGGGGGACACGGATGGGATTTGGGATTTGGGATAATGGGATCAATGGGATGGGGACAGAGGGGACACGTCAGCCCGGGGGGACACGGATGGGATTTGGGATTTGGGATAATGGGATTTGGGATCATGGGATGGGATAATGGGATGGGGACAGAGGGGACACGTCAGCCCGGGGGGACACGGATGGGATTTGGGATTGGGGATAATGGGATAATGGGGTGGGGACAGAGGGGACACGTCAGCCCGGGGGGACACGGATGGGATTGGGGATTTGGGATCATGGGATAATGGGATTTGGGATGGGATAATGGGATGGGATTTGGGATGGGGTGGGATCAATGGGATCAGTGGGATGGGGACAGAGGACACACGTGAGCCTGGGGGGACACGGCTGGGATTTGGGATTGGGGATTTGGGATCAATGGGATGGGGACAGAGGGGACACGTCAGCCCGGGGGGACACGGATGGGATTGGGGATTTGGGATCATGGGATAATGGGATTTGGGATGGGATAATGGGATGGGATTTGGGATGGGGTGGGATCAATGGGATCAGTGGGATGGGGACAGAGGACACACGTGAGCCTGGGGGGACACGGCTGGGATTTGGGATTGGGGATCATGGGATAATGGAATTTGGGATGGGGTGGGATCAATGGGATCCATGGGATCAGTGGGATGGGGACAGAGGGGACACGTGAGCCTGGCTTTGTCCCACGGCTGGGATTTGGGATTTGGGATTGGGGATCATGGGATTTGGGATGGGATAATGGGATGGGATTTGGGATCAATAGGATTAATGGGATGGGGACAGAACTGTCACCAGAGCCAGGATGGGACAGAAGCTCCAGCAGGGAAAATCCCTCTGGATCCCCTGGAGTAGGGAAAGGGACAGAGCTGTCCCCAGAGCCGGGATGGGGACAAAGGTGTCACCCAGAGCTGGGATGGGTGATTCTCTGATGGAAACTCCAGCAGAGAAAATCCCTCTGCTTCCTGAATTCCCCTGAGCAGGGATGGGGACAGAGCTGGGATGGGATGGGGACAGAGCTGTCACCAGAGCCAGGATGGGACAGAAGCTCCAGCAAGGAAAATCCCTCTGGATCCTCTGGAGCAGGGATGGGACAGAGCTGTCATCCAGAACCGGGACAGGATGGGGACAGAGCTGTCACCAGAGCCAGGATGGGACGGAAGCTCCAGCAGGAAAAATCCCTCTGGATCCTCTGGAGCAGGAATGGGGACAGAGCTGGGATGGGATGGGATGGTGACAGAGCTGCCACCAGAGCCAGGATGGGGACAGAGCTGTCACCCAGAGCCAGGACAGGATGGAAACTCCAGCAGGGAAAATCCCTCTGGATCCCCTGGAGCAGGGATGGGGACAGAGCTGGGATGGGATCAATGGGATCAATGGGATTTGGGATGGTGACAGAGCTGTCCCCAGAGCCAGCAGTCACTCCACGACTCCCTTACCCATTGGTGGAGCTTTGGGGTCTCAGTGCTGATGGGATTTGGGATGGGATTTGGGACGGGATGGGACGGGATGGGGACAGAGTTCCGGGGCTCCCTTACCCATGGCTGAAGCTTTGGCTGTCGCTGCTGCCTGAAGCCGAGCTGAGCTGATCCGATCCGAGCTGATCCGAGCCGAGCCGAGCCGAGCCGTGCCTTCCCCGGCTGCCCGCGGGGTTTTTATCGCTGCCCGAGGGCGGCTCAGCGCGGCCCAGCCCAGGGAGGAGCTGCCCGTGGCTCGGAGCTGCCAGCGCCCAGCTGCGGCTTCTGGCCGCCTGTGCCAAATCTGCGGCCAGATCTGCTGCTGCCTGCAGCTCTGCCCAGCCAGCGCCCCGAAAACCCCAAATCAACCATCCCAAATCAGCCCGAATCATCCCAAATCTGCTGCTGCCTGCAGCTCTGCCCAGCCAGCGCCCTGAAAACCCCAAATCAACCATCCCAAATCAGCCAAAGGATCCCAGATCTGCTGCTGCCTGCAGCTCTGCCCAGCCAGCGCCCCGAAAACCCCAAATCAACCATCCCAAATCAGCCAAAGGATCCCAAATCTGCTGCTGCCTGCAGCTCTGCCCGCAGCCAGAGACCTACAGCCCTGGAGAACCCCAAATAAATCATCCCAAATCATCCCAAATCAGCCCCAATGATCCCGAATGATCCCAAATCTGCTGCTGCCTGCAGCTCTGCCCAGCCAGCGCCCTACAGTCCTGGAGAACCCCAAATCAATCATCCCAAATCAGCCCAAATGATCCCAAATCCCAGAGCAGCTCAGCCCGCAGCCAGCGCCGCCCCGAGTCCTGGAGAACCCCAAATCATCCCAAATAATTCATCTCAAATCATCCCAAATCCTCCCAAATAAATCATCCCAAATCATCCCAAATCATCCTAAATCCCAGGGCAGCTCAGCACGCTGTGTTCCACAGGGAAAAGCTGCTCAGGAGCCTTGGGCTGATCCCGAATAATCCCAAATGATCCCGAATGACCCTGAATGCTCCCAAATAATCCCAAATAATCCCAAATGATCCCAAATTTCAGCCCAGGGCAGCAGCCTCAGCCCCACAGCAGCTCCAGGCACGGCAAGGGCTGAACCTGCGGGGAACCTTTGGGATCCTGAGATCTGGATGGAGAGAATTCCTGATCCCAATGATGATCCCAAGGGTTCTCAGGCATCCTGAGATCCGGATGGGAGAGAATTCCCGATCCCAATGGTGATCCCAAGGAAAATTTGGGATCCTGAGATCTGGATGGGAGAGAATTCCTGATCCTAATGGTGATCCCAAGGAACCTTTGGGATCCCAATCCCAATCCCGATGATCCCATTGGTGATCCCAATCCCGATGACCCTATTGATGATCCCAATCCCAATCCCAATGATGATCCCAGGGATGATCCCAATCCCAATCCCGATGACCCTATTGATGATCCCAATCCCAATCCCAATGATGATCCCAGGGATGATCCCAATCCCAATCCCGATGACCCTATTGATGATCCCAATCCCAAACCCAATCCCAATCCCAATCCCGATGATCCCAGGGATGATCCCAATCCCAATCCCAATGATGATCCCAGGGATGATCCCAACTCTCCCTGCCACCCCTGAGGTCCCCAGCATTTCCCATCCCCAGATGGAGACCCTCTGGGCCAGGAGTGTCACCATGTACTGTCCCCAACCCTCTGGGTCACAGAGTGTCACCATGGAGTGTCCCCAACCCTCTGGGCCAGGAGTGTCACCATGGACTGTCACCTACCCTCTGGGTCACAGAATGTCACCCCCAAGTGTCCCCAACCCTCTGGGCCAGGAGTGTCACCATGGAATGTCACCTACCCTCTGGGTCACAGAGTGTCACCATGGAGTGTCCCCAGCCCTCTGGTCACCCCCAAGTGTCCCCAACCCTCTGGGTCTGGGATTGTCACTGCCAGGTGTCCCCAACCCTCTGGGACAGGAATGTCACCACGGAGTGTCCCCAACCCTCTGGGTCTGGGATTGTCACCTCCAAGTGTCCCCAACCCTCTGGGGCAGGAGTGTCACCATGGACTGTCCCCAACCCTCTGGGACAGGGACTGTCACCCCCAAGTGTCCCCAACGCTCTGGGTCACAGAGTGTCACCATGGACTGTCCCCAACCCTCTGGGACAGGGAATGTCACCCCCAAGTGTCCCCAACCCTCTGGGTCACAGAGTGTCACCATGGACTGTCCCCAATGCTCTGGTCACCCCCAAGTGTCCCCAACGCTCTGGGTCACAGAGTGTCACCATGGACCGTCCCCAACCCTCTGGTCACCCCCAAGTGTCCCCAACCCTCCGGGACAGTCACTGCTGTTCCCAAATTTGGGGAGCTGACCCCGAGCTCTGTCCCATTCCCTCTCTGACAATTCCCACCGGGAATCTCTTTCGGGAATTTCGGGAATTTGGGGAATTTCGGGAATTTGGGGAATTTCGGGAATTTGCTGAGCCGAGCCGGACCAGGCTGTGTCCCCCGCGCTGTCCCCGCGCCTCATTCCAGCTGCTCATTAGCCAGCTGGCTAATTAGCCCCGCTGCCCCCCATTAGCCAGCTCGCTGATTAACCTCCCCTCATTAGGCAGCTCGTTAATCAGCCGCCCCTCATTAGCGAGCCGCGCTGCTCGCGGTGGCTTCCCTGGTGACGTCACTGCGCTCCGCCCTGCCCCAGCGCGCCTGTCGCGATACAGTCGCGATAAGGGGGAGAGAACATCGCGATAAAATCGAGATAAATAGCGATAGGAGGGAGGAGCTCGCGGTTCTCCCGGATTTTGGGTTCCAAATCCCAAGGGATTTAGTTGAAATTAGAAAATTATTTATTTTATTTTATTTTATTTTTTATTATTTTATTTTATTTTATTTTATTTATTTTATTTAATTTTTTTATTTTATTGTTATTATTTTATATTTATTTTATTATTTTATTATTTTATTTTATTTTTTATAACCATACTAATAATAGCATTATTAGTATTATTAGTATCTTGTACTTTAGTATTATTATTATATTTAGTTAGTTATTTGAAATAAGGAAAATTTTATTATTATTATTATTATTATTTAATCACGATTTTATTTTTTTATTGTAGTAGCATTAGTATTAATATTATTTGTATTATTAGTATTTATTTATTTATTTATTTATTTGAAATAATTAAATTGTGGATTTCCAATCCTGTGGATCATTGTTGTTTTTTCCAGGAGGAAATCGCTGAAAAGGAAAAAAAGATCAAAACTTAGAAAATCCGGAAATATTTGGGAGAATCCCTCAAAAAATGAAATTTTCCAGAGGTTTTTCCACCTAAACAAAAGGGTTTTGCTCCCGAAATTCCAACCTAAATCACCCCTGAATTCCAGATTTTTTTACCCAAAATCCGATTTATTTATAAATAATGAAAAATCGGGGAAAAACCAGGATCAATCAGGGGGAAAAATAATGAAAAATCATGGGGAAGTCAGGGAAAAAAATCAGGGAAAAATCGGGAGAAACTCGGGAAATATCAGGGGGAAATCGGGAAAAATCAGAAAAAATGGGGGAAAAACCTCTGGAAAAATCGGAGGGAAATCGGGGAAAAACAGGGAAAATCGGGAGAAATCGGGAAAAATCGGGAAAAACACGGGGAAAACCAGGGGGAAATCGGGAAAAATGAGGGAGAAATCAGGAAAAAACTCCGGAAAATCAGGGGAAAATCAGGGAAAATCAGAAAAAACTCAGGAAAAATCGGGAAAAACAGGGGGAAATCGGGAAAAATCAGGAAAAAACTCGGGAAAATCAGGGGGAAATGGGGAAAAACCGAGAAAAACCAGGAAAAAACTGGGGAAAAATAAAAGAACTCGGGAAAAAACAGGGGAAAATCGGGAAAAATCAGGGGAAAAACTCGAGAAAAATCAGGGAAAACTCGGGAAAAACTCCTGAAAATCAGGGGAAAATCAGAGGGAAATCAGGAAAAAATTGGGAAAAATCGAAAAAAACTCGGGAAAATCAGGGGAAAATCGGGGAAAATCAGGGAAAAGTCGGGAAAATCAGGGGGAAAATCAGGGGAAAATCGGGGGAAACTCCGGAAAAATCAGGGGGAAAATCAGGAAAAACCGGGAAAATCAGAAAAAACTCGGGAAAAATCAGGGAGAAATCGGGACAAACTGGGGAAAAATTAAAAAAAAAAAAAAACCAACTCGGGAAAAACCAGGGAAAACTCGGCAAAAACCAGGGGAAAATCGGAGAAAATCAGGGAAAAATCAGGGAAAAACAGGGGAAATCAGGGAAAAATAGGGAAAAATCGAGAAAAAGCAGGGAAAACTCTGGGAAAATCGGGGAAAATCAGGGGAAAATGGGGCAAAATCAGTGAAAAATGGGGAAAAACTCACGGAAAATCAGGAAAAGTCGGGGCAAATCAGGGAAAACTCGGGAAAACTGGGGAAAATCTGGGGGAAATCGGGGAAAATCAGGGGGAGAACTCTGGGAAAACTCGGGAAAACCTCGGGACAGCAGCGAACGCGGTCCCCTGGGTGACACATCCCCGATTTTGTCGCCGTCCTCGCCGCGGGCCACACGCGTTCCCGCGGATCCGGATTGCTCCACCAACTCCCCAGCCGAACGCGGAAAATCCAGCCGTGGGCAGAAATCCCAAAATTCCCACCGCCGGGATAATTCCAGGGCGTCGCTGGATAGTCGGGAATTAAAAGGAATTATTATTAATTTTTTTTTTTTTTTTTTTCCCTCTCGCTCCGCAGGGCAGGAAATTCCAGCTCCGGAGGAATTCCGGGCGGCAGCGATTTTGGGATCCCAAAAAAAAAATAATAATTTGGGGAGATGAAAGAGATGTGCAGCGTCAGGAATGAGGGGAAATGAGATTTCCCCAGGACTGGGGGAAGTGGGGATGAGCGAAGTTCCCGAACCGGAATTCGGGGGAGTTTTTTGGGGAAGGAAAAGCCGCAGGGAGGAGCAGGAAATCCAATTTATTTTATCGGGTTTGATCGATTCCGAGCCGCGGCGTTATCTGCTCCCCGCCGGGCTGCAGCACGGGAATTTCTGGTTCTTCCAAAAAAAATTTGGGGGTTTAGTTCTTTTTTTTTTTTTGTCTCGGTTTTGTTTTTTTTTTTCTTTTTGTTTTTTTTTCTTTTTGGTTTATTATTTTTGGTTTTTTCTCTCTGCTTTTTTCTTTTTCTTTTTTTTCTTTTTTTTGTTTGGTTTTTTTTCTTTTTGGTTCTTTTTCTTTTTTGGTCTTTTTGGGGTTATTTTTGGGGTTTTTCGGGGGCGTTGATTGGGTTTTTTTGTTTTGTTTCGGTTGTTTTTGGGGAGGGGGAGTTGCTTGTTGTTTGGGGTTTTTTTTTCCCTGTTTTTAGGGTTTTTTTTGTTTTGGGGGTTTTTTGGTTTGTGGGGTTTTTTTGCTTTTATTGGGTTTGTTTACGGGGTGGAATTTTTTTCCTTTTTTGTTTGTTTGGGGTTTTTTTTTCTTTTTTTTCTCTGGTTTTGGGGTTTTTTTTTCTGTGTTTTTTTTAGGGTTCGCTCCTTCCCGGGGTGGATTAAGAACTGAATTTAACATTTGGAATTCCCACCGAACCTGAATTCGGCATTTCAGAGAATCCCAGAATCATTAAAATTAAAAAATCCCTGCAGCCCCGCCGAGTCCAACCTCCACCGAATCCCCCCAGGAATTCCTGGAGTTTTCATTCCAAATCCCAGGAATTTCTGGATTTTTCCCGGATTTTTCCAGGATTTTTCCAACCCCAACCCTCCCCAGGCAGCTTCTGCCAAAGGTATTACTACAAATAAAAATAATAAAATCGTGATTTAATAATAAAAATAATATTAATAATAACTTAATAAAGTTTTCCGTATTTCAAATAAATAAATAAGAACAATAACACTAAAGTACAATATACGAATAATACTTATAATACTATTATTAGTATAGTAGTAAAATCATAAAAAATAATAAAATAAGCAATAAAATAAAAAATAAAATCAAATAAATAAAATAATAAAATAATAAAATAAACAATACAATAAAATGGTAAAAATAATAAAATAAAATTAAATAAAATAATAAAACAAAAGAATAAAAAATAAAATTTAAAAGAAGTAATAAAATAAATAATTTTCTAATTTCAAATAAATCCCTTGGGATTCGGAACCCAAAATCCGGGAGAACCGCGAGCTCCTCCCTCCTATCGCTATTTATCTCGATTTTATCGCGATGTTCTCTCCCCCTTATCGCGACTGTATCGCGACAGGCGCGCTGGGGCAGGGCGGAGCGCAGTGACGTCACCAGGGAAGCCACCGCGAGCAGCGCGGCTCGCTAATGAGGGGCGGCTGATTAACGAGCTGCCTAATGAGGGGAGGTTAATCAGCGAGCTGGCTAATGGGGGGCAGCGGGGCTAATTAGCCAGCTGGCTAATGAGCAGCTGGAATGAGGCGCGGGGACAGCGCGGGGGACACAGCCTGGCCCGGCTCGGCTCAGCAAATTCCCGAAATTCCCGAAAGCGATTCCCGGTGGGAATTGGCTGCGAGGGAATGGGACAGAGCTCGGGGTCAGCTCCCCAAATTTGGGAACAGCAGTGCCTGTCCCGGAGGGTTGGGGACACTTGGGGGTGACCCGAGGGTTGGGGACAATCCATGGTGACAGTCTGTGACCCAGAGGGTTGGGGACACTTGGGGGTGACACGAGGGTCGGTGACAGTCCACGGTGACACTCCTGGCCCAGAGGGCTGGGGACACTCCATGGTGACACTGGGATTTGGGATCGTTTGGCATCATTTGGGATTATTTGGGATCATTTCGGATCATTCGGGTTTATTTGGGATTTGGGATTATTCGGGATCAGCCCAAGGCTCCTGAGCAGCTTTTCCCTGTGGAACACAGCGTGCTGAGCTGCCCTGGGATTTGGGATCATTTGGGATGATTTGGGATATTTGGGATGATTTGAGATGATTTGAGATGATTTATTTGGGAGGATTTGGGATGATTTGAGATGAATTATTTGGGATGATTTGGGGTTCTCGAGGACTCAGGGTGGTGCTGGCTGCGGGCAGAGCTGCTCTGGGATTTGGGATCATTTGGGCTGATTTGGGATGATTGATTTGGGGTTCTCCAGGACTCGGGGCGGTGCTGGCTGCGGGCAGAGCTGCTCTGGGATTTGGGATCATTTGGGCTGATTTGGGATGATTGATTTGGGGTTCTCCAGGACTCGGGGCGGCGCTGGCTGCGGGCTGAGCTGCTCTGGGATTTGGGATCATTCGGGCTGATTTGGGATGATTGATTTGGGGTTCTCCAGGACTGTAGGGCGCTGGCTGGGCAGAGCTGCAGGCAGCAGCAGATTTGGGATCATTCGGGATCATTGGGGCTGATTTGGGATGATTTGGGATGATTGATTTGGGGTTCTCCAGGACTGTAGGTCTCTGGCTGCGGGCAGAGCTGCAGGCAGCAGCAGATCTGGGATCATTCAGGCTGATTTGGGATGGTTGATTTGGGGTTTTCGGGGCGCTGGCTGGGCAGAGCTGCAGGCAGCAGCAGATCTGGGATCATTCAGGCTGATTTGGGATGGTTGATTTGGGGTTTTCGGGGCGCTGGCTGGGCAGAGCTGCAGGCAGCAGCAGATCTGGGATCCTTTGGCTGATTTGGGATGGTTGATTTGGGGTTTTCGGGGCGCTGGCTGGGCAGAGCTGCAGGCAGCAGCAGATCTGGCCGCAGATTTGGCACAGGCGGCCAGAAGCCGCAGCTGGGCGCTGGCAGCTCCGAGCCACGGGCAGCTCCTCCCTGGGCTGGGCCGCGCTGAGCCGCCCTCGGGCAGCGATAAAAACCCCGCGGGCAGCCGGGGAAGGCACGGCTCGGATCGGCTCGGCTCGGCTCAGCTCGGATCGGATCAGCTCAGCTCAGCTTCAGGCAGCAGCGACAGCCAAAGCTTCAGCCATGGGTAAGGGAGCCCCGGAGCTCTGTCCCCATCCCATCCCGATTCCCATCCCAAATCCCATCCCAAATCCCATCCCAACCCATCCCAAATCCCATCAGCACTGAGACCCCAAAGCTCCACCAATGGGTAAGGGAGTCGTGGAGTGACTGCTGGCTCTGGGGACAGCTCTGTCACCATCCCAAATCCCATTGATCCCATTGATCCCATCCCAGCTCTGTCCCCATCCCTGCTCCAGGGGATCCAGAGGGATTTTCCCTGCTGGAGTTTCCGTCCTGTCCTGGCTCTGGGTGACAGCTCTGTCCCCATCCTGGCTCTGGTGGCAGCTCTGTCACCATCCCATCCCATCCCAGCTCTGTCCCCATTCCTGCTCCCGGAGGTCCAGAGGGATTTTCCCTGCTGGAGCTTCTGTCCCATCCTGGCTCTGGTGACAGCTCTGTCCCCATCCTGTCCCGGTTCTGGGTGACAGCTCTGTCCCATCCCTGCTCCAGAGGATCCAGAGGGATTTTCCTTGCTGGAGCTTCTGTCCCATCCCAGCTCTGTCCCCATCCCATCCCAGCTCTGTCCCATCCCTGCTCCAGAGGATCCAGAGGGATTTTCCTTGCTGGAGCTTCTGTCCCATCCCAGCTCTGTCCCCATCCCATCCCAACTCTGTCCCATCCCTGCTCCAGGGGATTCAGGAAGCAGAGGGATTTTCTCTGCTGGAGCTTCCATGCCATCCCAGCTCTGGGTGACACCTTTGTCCCCATCCCGGCTCTGGGGACAGCTCTGTCCCCTTCCCTACTCCAGGGGATCCAGAGGGATTTTCCCTGCTGGAGCTTCCATCCTGTCCTAGCTCTGGTGACAGCTTTGTCCCCATCCCGCCCCATCCCAGCTCTGTCCCCGCTGTCCCTGAGGTGTCCCTGATGGCTCTGGTGGCCCCGAGCAGAGCTCAGCTCCGCCATGTCCCCAAGGTCCCTGTCCCGGAGCTGGACAGGGCCAGCGCCACCCCAGCAGCTCCCGAGGTGTCCCCAGGCAGGGCTGGGGTGGCCCTGGGGCTGTGCGGGGACAGCAGGGACAGCCTGGAATGGGATCGGGACAGCCGTGGGACAAAGCCAGGCTCTCGTGTCCCCTCTGTCCCCATCCCATTGATCCCATGGATCCCATTGATCCCACCCCATCCCAAATCCCATCCCATTATCCCATCCCAAATCCCATGATCCCCAATCCCAAATCCCAAATCCCAGCCGTGTCCCAGCCAGGCTCACGTGTCCCCTCTGTCCCCATCCCATTGATCCCATGGATCCCATTGATCCCACCCCATCCCAAATCCCATCCCATTATCCCAAATCCCCAATCCCAAATCCCATCCGTGTCCTCCCAGGCTGACGTGTCCCCTCTGTCCCCATCCCCAATCCCCAATCCCAATCCCATCCGTGTCCCCCCGGGCTGACGTGTCCCCTCTGTCCCCATCCCATTGATCCCATGATCCCAAATCCCAATCCCATCCGTGTCCCCCCGGGCTGACGTGTCCCCTCTGTCCCCATCCCATTGATCCCAAATCCCCAATCCCAAATCCCATCCGTGTCCCCCCGGGCTGACGTGTCCCCTCTGTCCCCCAGACAGATGCAGAGCTCAGTGCTACGATTACCCCTCGTGCCCCGAGCCGCTGAAAGGCGAGTGCTGCGAGCGGGGCGGGACTGGGGCTGGGATGGGCAGGATTTGGGGATTTTGGGATTTCCCCGAGCTCAGCGTTCGTGTTGAGCTCCTTCCTTCCCCTCCCCGTCGGGAGAATTCCCTGGAATTGGGAGAATTTGGGGATTTTGGGATTTCCCCGAGCTCAGCGTTCGTGTTGAGCTCCTTCCTTCCTTCCCCGTCGGGACAATTCCCTGGAATGAGTAGAATTTTGGGATCTCCCCGAGCTCAGCGTCCGTGTCGAGCTCCTTCCTTCATTCCCCATACGGGAAGAAGGAATTTTCCCATCGGGACAATTCCCTGGGAACCTCTGGAATGGGGAGAATTTGGGGATTTGGGGATCCCCGCTAGCTCAGCGCTCCTGCCGAGCTCCTCCCTCCCTTCCCCACCGGGACAATTCCCTGCAATTTGGGGATTTTGGGATCTCCCCGAGCTCCTCCCTCCCTTCCCCACCGGGACAATTCCCTGCAATTTTTGGGATTTTGGGATCTCCCCCGAGCTCCTCCTTCCCTTCCCCACCGGGACAATTCCCTGCAATTTTTGGGATTTTGGGATCTCCCCGAGCTCCTCCCTCCCTTCCCACCGGACAATTCCCTAGATTTTTGGGATTTTGGGATCTCCCCGAGCTCCTCCCTCCCTTCCCACCGGACAATTCCCTGCAATTTGGGGATTTTGGGATCTCCCCGAGCTCCTCCCTCCCTTCCCACCGGACAATTCCCCGCACATTCCCCTCTGCCCTTCCTGCCCCAGCAGCTCCCCAGGGCCGCCCGGGGCAGCCGGAGGCAATCGCAGCCTCCGAAATCCATTCCCGCCTTTCCCGGGAGGCTTTCGGGTCCTTTTTTTGGGTTTCCCGGAGCCTTTCGTGTCCCTTGTTTGGGTTTTCGGGAGGTTCGGGTCCCTTGTTTGGGTTTTTGGGAGGTTCGAGTCCCTTGTTTGGGTTTCCCGGCTGCTCTCCGCTCCCTTTTTCGGGTTTCCCGAGGCTCTCGGGTGCCTTTTCTAGGATTCCCGATGCTCTCGGGTGCCTTTTAGTGTTTCCCGAGTCTCTCGGGTCCCTTTTTCGGGTCTCCCGAGTCTCTCGGCTCCCATTTCGGGATTCCCGAGTCTCTCGGCTCCCATTTCGAGTTTCCCGAGTCTCTCGGCTCCCATTTCGGGTCTCCCGAGTCTCTCAGGTCCCATTTCGGGTCTCTCGGGTCCCTTTTAGTGTTTCCCGAGTCTCTCAGCTCCCATTTCGATTCTCCCGAGTCTCTCGGCTCCCATTTCGGGTCTCCCGAGTCTCTCGGGTCCCTATTTCGAGTTTCCCGAGTCTCTCAGGTCCCATTTCGGATCTCCCGAGTCTCTCGGCTCCCATTTCGGGTCTCCCGAGTCTCTCGGGTCCCTTTTAGTGTTTCCCGAGTCTCTCAGCTCCCCATTTCGGGTCTCCCGAGTCTCTCGGCTCCCATTTCGGGTCTCTCGGCTCCCTCTCGGGCTCCCGGCGCGGTCCGAGCGCGGTTTGTGTCGCAGCGCCCCGGGAGGAGGTGGCCTACGTGACCTGCACGTACCGCAGCACCTGCAGCGAGCAGCCTGATTTCCTGGCCACCGTGGACCTCAACCCGCGCTCCGCCCACTACGGCCAGGTGAGGGGATAGTGGGGATACTGGGGTGACTGGGGTGACTGGGGAGGTACAGAGTGATACTGGGGTGACTGGGGAGGTACAGTGAGACTGGGGTTACTGGGGTGACTGGGCAGGTGCGGAGTGATACTGGGGTTACTGGGGTTACTGGCCAGGTACAGAGTGATACTGGGGTTACTGGCCAGGTTCAGAGCCAGACGGTGGTTACTGGGCTGACTGGGCTTACTGGGCAGGTATAGAGTGATACTGGGGTTACTGGGGTTACTGGCCAGGTACAGAGTGATACTGGGGTTACTGGGCAGGTACAGAGTCAGACGGGGGTTACTGGGCTGACTGGGCTGACTGGGCAGGCATAGAGGGATACTGGGGTTACTGGGCTGACTGGGCAGGTACAGTGTGTTACTGGGGTTACTGGGCTGACTGGGCAGGTACAGTGTGCTACTGGGGTTACTGGGCAGGTACAGAGTGATACTGGGGTTACTGGGAAAGGTACAGAGTGATACTGGGTTTACTGGGCTGACTGCCCAGGTACAGTGTGATACTGGGTTTACTGGGCTTACTGGGCTGACTGGGATGGGTACAGTGTGATACTGGGCTTACTGGAAAAGGTACAGTGTGCTGCTAGGGTTGCTGGTCTTACTGGGCAGGTACAGTGATACTGGGCTGACTGGGGCTGCTGGGCAGGTACAGAGTGATACTGGTCTTACTGGGGTTACTGGCCACGCACAGTGTGTTACTGGGGATACTGGGTTTACTGGGCAGGTACAGAGAGCTACTGGTTTTACTGAGCCAGCAATGCCCGGTTTGCCCCAGTCCCGGTTCTGCTCCCATCGCTCATTCCCAGTTCCTCCGGTCTCTCCCATCCCTCATTCCCGGTTCCACTGGGTCTCTCCCACTGCTCATTCCCGGTTCTGCCGGGTCTCTCCCACTGCTCATTCCCGGTTCTGCCGGGTCTCCCCCATCCCTCATTCCCGGTTCTCCCGGGTCTCTCCCATCCCTCATTCCCGGTTCTCCCGGGTCTCTCCCATCCCTCATTCCCGGTTCTCCCGGGTCTCTCCCATCGCTCATTCCCGGTTCTCCCGGGTCTCCCCCATCCCTCATTCCCGGTTCTCCCGGGTCTCTCCCATCGCTCATTCCCGGGTCTCCCGGGTCTCTCCCATTGCTCATTCCCGGTTCCCCCGGGTCTCCCCCATCCCTCATTCCCGGTTCTCCCGGGTCTCCCCCATCCCTCATTCCCAGTTCTCCCGGGTCTCTCCCATCCCTCATTCCCGGTTCTCCCGGGTCTCCCCCATCCCTCATTCCCGGTTCCACTGGGTCTCTCCCACTGCTCATTCCCGGTTCCCCCGGAGCTCTCCCATCACTTATTCCCGGTTCTCCCGGGTCTCCCCCATCCCTCATTCCCGGTTCTCCCGGGTCTCTCCCATCCCTCATTCCCGGTTCTCCCGGGTCTCTCCCATCCCTCATTCCCAGTTCTCCCGGGTCTCTCCCATCCCTCATTCCCGGTTCTCCCGGGTCTCCCCCATCCCTCATTCCCGGTTCTCCCGGGTCTCCCCCATCCCTCATTCCCGGTTCTCCCGGTTCCCATTCCGGTTCCCCCAGGTGATCCACCGGCTGCCCATGCCGAATCTCAAGGACGAGCTGCACTGCGCCGGCTGGGCTCTGCCCGGCTGCGGCTGCTTCGAGGGCAGCGCGGCGGCCAGGAGGACCAAGCTGGTGCTGCCCTGCCTCATCTCGTCCCGGATCTACGTGGTGGATGTGGGAGCGCCGTGCCGAGAGCCGCGCATCGTCAAGGTGAGGGACAGGGAGAGGGAGAGGGGATGGAGGGGAAAAGGGGAGAGGGAGAGGGGATGGAGGGAAAAGGGGAGAGGGGAAAGGGGATGGAGGGGAAAAGGGGAGAGGGGAGAGGGGATGGAGGGGAAAAGGGGAGAGGGAGAGGGGATGGAGGGGAAAGGGGAGAGGGAGAGGGGATGGAGGGGAAAAGGGGAGAGGGAGAGGGGATGGAGGGGAAAAGGGGAGAGGGAGAGGGGATGGAGGGAAAAGGAACGAAGGACAGAAGGGAAATAGGGAAAGGAAGGAGGGAAAGGAAAGGGAAAGAGGAAGAGAGAAAAGAGAAAGAAGGAGAGAAAGGAGAAAAGGAGGAAGGAAGGAAGGAAGGAAGGAAGGAAGGAAGGAAGGAAGGACAGAAAGGCAGAAAGAAATAGAGAGAAAGAAAGGAAGAAGGAAAGGAAAGGAAAGGTGAAGAAGGAAAGACAGACAGAAAGAAAGAAAGACAGAAAGAAAGATAGCGAGAAAGAAATGGAAGAGGAAGGGAGGAAGAAAGGAAGGAAACGAAAAATGTGAGAAGGAAAAAGCAGGAAGGAAGGAAGGAAGGAAGCCCAGGGAGTGTCCAGGGCTGGGCTGTTCGATCCCGAGGGTTTTCCTCCCCGGGGGTTTTCCCAGCTCGGCGATCCCGGGAAAGGCGCCGAGCAGGCAGAGGTTCAAAGCTTTCTGTGCTTTAATTTTTGCAGATGATTGAGCCCGCGGATGTCTTCTGGAAGTGCAACAAGGGTTACCTGGCTACGGCCCGAGCGCTGCCCAACGGGGACATCCTGATCGCCAACACGGGAGACGCTGCGGGCAACGGCAAAGGTGCATTTCCTGCCGGAATTCCCATTTCCCCGCCCCAAATCCCCATTTCCCCGCCCGGAATCCCCATTTCCCTGCCCGAATCCTCATTTTCCCTGCTCAAATCCCCATTTCCCCGTCCGAAATCCCCATTTCCCCGCCCCAAATCCCCATTTCCCCGCCCCAAATCCCCATTTTTCCTGCCTGAATCCCCATTTCCCCGCCCCAAATCCCCATTTCCCCGCCCCAAATCCCCATTTTTCCTGCCTGAATCCCCATTTCCCCGCCCCGAATCCCCATTTCCCCGCCCCAAATCCCCATTTTTCCTGCCTGAATCCCCATTTCCCCGCCCGGAATCCCCATTCCTCGAGTCCCCTCGCAAACCCCCCAGCCCGGATTTGTCACCCCCCACCCCAGGTGGCTTCGTGCTGCTGGACGGAGAGACCTTCGAGCTGAAGGGCAACTGGGAGAACGAGTGCGAAGCTCCCCCGACCGGCTATGACTTCACGTACCAAGCCAAGCACAACGTCCTGGTCAGCTCGGCCGGGGTGGTGCCCAGGCGGGCAGACCCTGGATTCGACCCCAATGACTTCGGAAAAGGTGGGGACAGGAGGGGGACGCGGCTGGGGAGGGGGGCGAGGGGCTGATGGCACCGGAGAGGGAGATTTGATCCTGCATTTCCCTGTCTGCTCCCAAAATCCTGCATTTCCCCGTCTGACCCCAATCCTGTATTTCCCCGTGTTCTTCCCAAATCCTGCATTTCCCTGTCTGCTCCCAAAATCCTGTATTTCCCCGTGTTCTTCCCAAATCCTGCATTTCTCTGTCTGCTCCCGCTGCTCTCAAATCCTTCCCTTTCCCTGCCATTCCCTTGTTTCCCAAATCCTGCCCTTTCCCAGTTCCTTCTTCCCAAGGCCTTCCCTTTCCCAGCTTATTCTCCCCAAATTCTGCCCTTCCCCTGTTCATTCTCCCCAGTCCCTTCCCTTTCCCAGTTTATTCTCCCCAAAGCCTTCCCTTTCCCAGTTCATTCTCCCCAAATCCTGTCCTTTCCCAGTTTATTCTTCCCAAATCCTGCATTTCCCTGTCTGGTCCTGCTGCTCCCAAATCCTGTATTTCCCACTTCATTCTCCCCAAATCCTGTATTCCCCGGTTCCTTCTCCCCAAATCCTGTATTCCCCATTTCCTTCTCCCCAAATCCTGTCATTCCCCATTTCCTTCTCCCCCAATCCTGTCATTCCCCATTTCCTTCTCCCCAAATCCTGTATTCCCCATTTCCTTCTCCCCAAATCCTGTATTCCCCATTTCCTTCTCCCCAAATCCTGTATTCCCCGGTTCCTTCTCCCCAAATCCTGTATTCCCCGGTTCCTTCTCCCCAAATCCTGTCATTCCCCATTTCCTTCTCCCCCAATCCTGTCATTCCCCATTTCCTTCTCCCCAAATCCTGTCATTCCCCATTTCCTTCTCCCCAAATCCTGTCATTCCCCATTTCCTTCTCCCCAAATCCTGTCATTCCCCATTTCCTTCTCCCCAAATCCCGTATTCCCCGTGTCCCCAGGGGTCTTCGGGCGCCGCCTGAACGTGTGGAACCTGTCGTGCCGCAGCCTCACGCAGTGCTTCGACCTGGGCGAGGATTCTCTGCCGCTCACCGTGAGGTTCCTGCACAACCCCGAGGCCGCCGAGGGCTACGTGGGCTGCGTGTTGAGTGGAGTCATCTATCGGTTCTTCAAATCCTGCGAGGCGAGTGAGGGGAGGGAGAGAGCGGGGAGGGAGTGGGAGGGGATCGGGGTGTCCCGGATTGGAATTGGGATTGGAATGAGCTCGGGGTGTCCTGGATTGGGAGCGGGATGGGATCGGCGTGTCCTGGATTGGAATTGGGATCGGGGTGTCCTGGATTGGGATTGGGGAGAGATCGGGGTGTCCTGGATTGGGATCAGGATGAGCTCGGGGTGTCCTGGATTGGGACAGGGATGAGCTCGGGGTGTCCTGAATTGGGATCAGGACGAGCCGGGATGTCCTGGATTGGGATCGGGATGAGCTCGGGATGAGCTCAGGATGAGCTCGGGGTGTCCTGGATTGGAATTGGGATCGGGATGAGCTCGGAGTGTCCTGGATTGGGACAGGGATGGGATCGGAGTGTCCTGGACTGGGATCGGGATGAGCTCGGGATGTCCTGGATTGGGATCGGGATGAGCTCGGGATGTCCTGGATTGGGATTGGGATGAGTTCGGGGTGTCCCGGATTGGGATCAGGATGAGCTCGGAATGAACTCGGGATATCCTGGATGGGGAGCGGGATGAGCTCGGGAGGGATCGGGATGAGCCCGGGAAGTGCGGGCACAGAGCGGGATGGGCTCAGGGTGTCCCAGATCGGGATGGGATGAGCCCGTGGTGTCCTGGATTGGGATCCGGATGAGTTTGGGGTGTCCCCGATAGAGATCGGGATGAGCTCGGGATGTCCTGGATTGGAATTGGGATCAGGATGAGCTCGGGATGTCCTGGATCGGAATCGGGATGAGCTCGAGGTGTCCCAGATTGGGATCGGGATGAGCTCGGGGTGTCCCGGATTGGGATCAGGATGAGCTCGGGAGAGCGAGGTGTCCTTGATTGGAACGGGAATGAGCTCGGGAGAGCGGGGAGCGAGTGGGATGAGCTCGGGATGTCCTGGATTGGGATCGGGGAGGGATCGGGATGAGCCTGGGGTGTGCGGGGAGCGAGCGAGGAGAGATCGGGATGAGCTCGGGGTGTCCTGGATTGGGATCGAGATGGGATAGGGGTGTCCCGGATTGGAATTGGGATTGGAATGAGTTTGGGGTGTCCTGGATTGGCATAGGGACGAGCTCGGGAGAGCGGGGAGCGAGTGGGATGAGCTCGGGGTGTCCCGGATTGGGATCGGGCTGAGCTCGGGGTGTTCAGGATCGGGATCGGGATGAGCTCGGGATGTCCTGGATTGGGAACGGGATCAGCTCGGCGTGTCCTGGATTGGGATCAGGATGAGCTCGGGATGTCCTGGATTGGAATTGGGATCGGGATGAGCTCGGGGTGTCCCGGATTGGGGCAGGGATGGGATTGGAGTGTCCTTGATTGGGATCGGGATGAGTTTGGGGTGTCCTTGATTGGGATCGGGGAAGGAGCGAGCGGAAAGCGGAGCGGGGAGCGAGTGAGATGAGCTCGGGGAGTCCTGGATTGGGATCGGGATGAGTTTGGGATGAGCTCGCGGTGTCCTGGATTGGAATTGGGATCGGGATGAGCTCGGGGTGTGCTGGGTTGGGATCGGGATGGGATCGGGATGAGCTCGCGGTGTCCCGACTGGCTCGGGATGATCCCGGGCTGCCCGGATCGGGACCAGGATGATCCCGGGGTGTCCTGGATCAGGATCGGGATGAGCTCGGGGTGTCCCGGCTAGTCTCAGGATGATCCCGGGCTGCCCCGATCGCGACTGGAATGATCCCGGAGGTCCCGGCTCGGGACTGGGATGATCCCGGGATGATCCCGGGGGTCCCGGATAGCTCGGGATGATCCCGGGGTGCCCCGATCGAGACCGGGATGCGATCAGGATGATCTCGGGGTTTCGCGGCTAGGCTCGGGATGATCCCGGGGTGTCCCGGATCGGGACTGGGATGATCCCGGGGGTCCCGGCTGGCTCGGGATGCTCCCGTTCTGTCCCGTCCTGTCCCGGATGATCCCGTTCTGTCCCGTTCTGTGCCGTTCGGAGCGGGACTGACTCCCGGCGCTCAGCCGTGTCGCTGTCCCCGCAGAGAGACACGTGGGCTGTGGAGGAGGTGATCCGCATTCCGCCCAAGGACGTCACCGGCTGGATCATGCCCAAGATGCCAGGTGAGCGAGCCGAGCCGTGCCGAGCCGAGCCGAGCCGGGCCGAGCCGGGCCGGGCCGAGCCGTGCCGAGCCGTACCGAGCCGTGCCGAGCCGAGCCGAGCCGAGCCGAGTCGTGCCGAGCCGAGCCGAGCCGTGCCGTGGCTGCCACAGCCTCATGGGGACCCCAAAGCCTGAATGACCCCAAAGCCCGAATGACCCCAAAGGCTGAGTGACCTAAACCTGGCTGATCCCAAAGCCTGACAGACCCCAAAGCCTCATGGGGATCCCAAACCTGGCTGATCCCAAAGCTAAAATGACCCAAAAGCCTGAGTGACCCCAAATCATGACTGACCCCAAATCTGGCTGAAAGCAAATCGTGTCTGACCCCAAATTCTGGTAGATCCCCAAGACAATCTGCCCCAAATCCTGACAGATCCCAAATCCTACCTATCCTCAAAGTCTGACTGGACTCCAAATCCTGTCTGACCCGAAATCCTGCCTGACCCCAAATCCTGACAGACCCCAAAACCTTGATCTCTGACCCCAAATCCTGACAGACCCCATATCCCCGATCCCTGACCCCAACTCCCCGATCCCCGACCCCAAATCCCCAATCCCCGACCCCAAATCCCCAATCCCCGACCCCAAATCCCCAATGCTTGATCCCAAATCCCCAATCCCTGACCCCAAATCATGAGACCCCAAATTATTGATCCCTGACCCCAACTCCCCAATCCCTGACCCCAACTCCCCAATCCCTGACCCCAAATCGTGCCCGACCCCAACTCCCCGATCCCCCCCGACCCCAAATCCCCGATCCCCGACCCCAACTCCCCAATCCCTGACCCCAAATCCTGACACACCCCAAACCCTGTCCGACCCCAAATCCCCGATCCCTGACCCCAAATCATGACTGATCCCAAATCCTGACAGACCCCAATTCCCCGATCCCTGACCCCAAATCCCCAATCCCCGACCCCAACTCCCCGATCCCTGACCCCAAATCCCCAATCCCTGACCCCAAATCCCCAATCCCTGACCCCAAATCATGAGAGACCCCAAATTAGTAATCCCTGACCCCAAATCCCCGATCCCCCCCCGACCCCAAATCCCCAATCCCTGACCCCAACTCCCCCGATCCCTGACCCCAAATCATGACTGATCCCAAATCCTGACAGACCCCAAATCCCCGATCCCTGACCCCAAATCCCCGATCCCTGACCCCAAATCCCCGATCCCTGACCCCAAATCATGACTGATCCCAAATCCTGACAGACCCCAAATCCCCGATCCCTGACCCCAAATCCCCGATCCCCGACCCCAAATCCCCGATCCCTGACCCCAAATCCCCAATCCCCGACCCCAAATCCCCAATCCCTGACCCCAAGCCCTCGCTGTCCCTCTGTCCCGCAGCGTTCATCGCCGACCTGGTGCTGAGCCCCGACGATCGCTACCTGTTCGTGAGCAATTGGCTGCACGGCGACATCCGGCAGTACGAGCTGGGCAGGAACTGCAAGCCGCGCCTGGTGGGGCAGGTGAGGGCAGCCCGGGGGGCACGGCGGGGCACGGGGCACGGCGGGGACACGGCCGGGCGCTCGGTGCCACCCCCGGGGTCCCGCGGTGTGCCTCGTGTGCCCGCAGGTGTTCGTGGGGGGGAAGCATCCTGCGCGGGGGTCCTGTCACCGTGTGCAGGGACGAGGAGCTCAAGTGCCAGCCGGAGCCGCTCGTGGTCAAGGTGAGCTCACCTGGGTGGGGAGTGTGAGTGTGCTCACCTGAGTGTGTGTGATCACCTGTGTGTGTGTGTGAGTGTGTGTGTGCTCACCTGAGCTCACCTGAGTGTGTGTGTGCTCACCTGAGCTCACCTGAGTGTGTGTGTGAGTGTCACCGTGTGCAGGGACGAGGAGCTCAAGTGCCAGCCGGAGCCGCTCGTGGTCAAGGTGAGCTCACCTGGGGGTGTGGGAGTGAGTGTGAGTGTGCTCACCTGAGTGTGTGTGTGATCACCTGGGTGTGTGTGAGTGTGTGTGTGCTCACCTGAGCTCACCTGAGTGTGTGTGTGATCACCTGGGTGTGTGTGAGTGTGTGTGTGCTCACCTGAGCTCACCTGAGTGTGTGTGATCACCTGAGTGTGTGTGTGTGAGTGTCACCGTGTGCAGGGACGAGGAGTTCAAGTGCCAGCCGGAGCCGCTCGTGGTCAAGGTGAGCTCACCTGGGGGTGTGGGAGTGAGTGTGTGTGTGCTCACCTGAGTGTGTGTGTGATCACCTGGGTGTGTGTGAGTGTGTGTGTGCTCACCTGAGCTCACCTGAGTGTGTGTGTGATCACCTGAGCTCACCTGAGTGTGTGTGTGTGAGTGTCACCGTGTGCAGGGACGAGGAGCTCAAGTGCCAGCCGGAGCCGCTCGTGGTCAAGGTGAGCTCACCTGGGGGTGTGTGATCACCTGAGCTCACCTGAGTGAGTGTGCTCACCTGTGTGTGTGTGTGTGTGAGTGTGTGTGTGTGTGCTCACCTGAACTCACCTGAGTGTGTGTGTGAGTGTGTGTGTGTGCTCACCTGAGCTCACCTGTGTGTGTGATCACCTGAGTGTGTGTGTGTGTGTGTGTGAGCTCACCTGAGTGTGTGTGTGTGTGTGTGTGTGTGTGCTCACCTGAACTCACCTGAGTGTGTGTGTGAGTGTGAGCTCACCTGGGTGAGTGTGAACGTGCTCACCTGGGCGTGGGCGGAGCGGGCTGGGACCTCAGGCTGATCTCACCTGTTCTCACCTCAGGCTGCTCTCAGCTGCTCTCACCTGCTCTGCTCTCACCTGGACTGACCCGACCTGTTCTGATCTTATCTGCTGCTCTGATGAGTTCCTGTTCTACTCTCTAATTAACTAATTGCTCCGTTCCTCTGCTCTCCTCCCACTCTACTCCTGATCTACTCCTGATCTACTCCTTGTCCTGCTCTCTTGCTTCTCAGCTCCTGCTCTGCTCTACTCCTCCTCTGCTCCCATTTTACTCCTGCTCTGCTCCTTCTCCTTCGCCTGTCCCTGCTGGGATCTACTCCCAGTGCCCCCCAGTTCCCTCAGGATCCCCCAGTCTCCATCCCCAGTGCCCCCAGTCTCCATTCCCAGTCCATTCCCAGTCCATTCCCAGTCCCCCCAGTATCCCGTGTCCATTCCCAGTTCCCCAGTACTACCAGCGTCCATTCCCAATCCATTCCCAGTTTCCGCAGTCCACTCCCAGTCCACTCCCAGTCCACTCCCAGTCCACTCCCAGTCCATCCCCAGTCCATCCCCAGTCCATTCCCAGTGTCCACTCCCAGTATCCCCAGTACACTGTCCATCCCCAGTGTCCATCCCCAGTGTCCATTCCCAGTCTCCCCAGTACACTGTCCATCCCCAGTGTCCATCCCCAGTGTCCATTCCCAGTATCCCCAGTACACTGTCCATCCCCAGTGCAAGCGCGTGTCCGGCGGCCCCAGTGTCCATTCCCAGTCCATCCCCAGTATCCCCAGTACACTGTCCATCCCCAGTACACTGTCCATCCCCAGTGTCCATTCCCAGTATCCCCAGTCTCCCCAGTACACTGTCCATCCCCAGTGTCCATTCCCAGTATCCCCAGTACACTGTCCATCCCCAGTGTCCATTCCCAGTATCCCCAGTCTCCCCAGTACACTGTCCATCCCCAGTGCAAGCGCGTGTCCGGCGGCCCCAGCCAGCTGCAGCTCAGCCTGGACGGCAAGCGACTCTACGTGACCAACTCGTTCTACAGCACGTGGGATCGCCAGTTCTACCCCAGCATGGTCAAGTGAGCTGAGAGCGGGAAATTCGGGAGGAAATGAGGGAAATCCGAGAAATTCGGGAGGGAAATGAGTGAAATCCGAGAAATTCGGGAGGGAAATGAGGGAAATTGGGAAATTGGGGAGGGAAATGAGTGAAATCCGAGAAATTTGGGAGGGAAATGAGGGAAATTGGGAAATTCGGGAGGGAAATGAGCTGAAATTGGGAAATTCGGGAGGGAAATGAGGGAAATTGGGAAATTCGGGAGGGAAATGAGCTGAAATTGGGAAATTCGGGAGGGAAATGAGGGAAATTGGGAAATTCGGGAGGGAAATGAGTGAGATCGGGAAATTCGGGAGGGAAATGAGGGAAATTGGGGAGGGAAATGAGTGAAATCCGGGAAATTCGGGAAGGAGATGAGCTGAAATTGGGAAATTGGTGAGGGAAATGAGGGAAATTGGGGAGGGAAATGAGTGAAATTCGGGAAATTCCAGGGGGAAATGAGCTGAGATTGGGAAATTCGGGAGGGAAATCAGCTGAAATCCGGGAAATTCGTGAGGGAAATGAGTGAAATCCGCGAAATTCAGGAGGGAAATGAGCCTGAGCCAGCCTGAGCCACCCTGAGCCCTTTATCCTTTGGGAATTTGGGAACAAAACTGAGCCTGAGCCACCCTGAGCCCATGATCCACGGGAAATTCAGCATCCAAACGCCCCAAATCCCATCCTGTCCCCATTATCCATCGGGAATTCAAACCCCAAATCCCCATTATCCATCGGGAATTCAGACCCTAAACTCCCCATTATCCATCGGGAATTCAGACCCTAAACTCCCCATTATCCATCGGGAATTCAGACCCCAAACCCCAAACCCCTCTCCCCCCACCCTGTCCCCCTGTCCCAGTGTCCCTGCCGGGTGCTGCTGCTGTCCCCATTATCCATCGGGAATTCAGACCCCAAATCCCCATTATCCATCGGGAATTCAGACCCCAAATCCCCATTATCCATCGGGAATTCAGACCCCAAATCCCCATTATCCATCGGGAATTCAGACCCCAAATCCCCATTATCCATCGGGAATTCAGACCCCAAATCCCCATTATCTATCGGGAATTCAGACCCCAAATCCCCATTATCCATCGGGAATTCAGACCCCAAACTCCCCATTATCCATCGGGAATTCAGACCCCAAATCCCCAATCCCCTCTCCCCCTACCCTGTCCCCCTGTCCCCGTGTCCCCGCCACTGTCCCGCTGTCCCCCTGTCCCCCAGTGCCTGGCGCTGTCCCCCTTGCCCAAGGCGCTGTCGCTGTCGCAGGGAGGGCTGAGAGTGAATCCCGAATTCAGGACATTGATGATGAATCAATCCTCAACCAATAACAACTATCAATTAATTAATGATCAATTCCCCACAGGGAGGGCTGAGGGTGAATCTCGAATTCAGGACATTGACGATGGATCAATCCTCAACCAATAACAACTATCAATTAATTAATTACTAATTACCCTCAGGGAGGGCTGAGAGTGAATCTCGAATTCAGGGATCAATCCTGATCAATCCTCAACTAATAACAACTATCAATTAATTAACGATCGATTCCCCTCACGGAGGGCTGAGAGTGAATCCCGAATTCAGGACATTGATGATCAACCAATCGATCACTCAATCCTCAATCAATAATAACTACTAACTAATTAATTAACGGTTAACTCCCCCA
>JAKEPQ010000682.1:0-76173 GCA_024500445.1 Entomyzon cyanotis | reverse complement strand
ACTGAACAGCGAGTTGGTGACATAAAGTCTTTTCCCAATCAATAATCAATAATCAATAATCGATAATAAATAACTGATAATCAATAACTCCTCACTGGACCATGTCGGGGTAGAACTGTCTGTCCCAGGCACTGAACAGAGAGTTGGTGACATAAAGTCTTTTCCCAATCAATAATCAATAATCAATAATCAATAATCAATAACCGATAATCAATAACTCCTCACCGGACCATGTCGGGGTAGAACTGTCTGTCCCAGGCACTGAACAGAGAGTTGGTGACATAAAGTCTTTTCCCAATCAATAATCAATAATCAATAATCAATAATCAATAACCGATAATCAATAACTCCTCACCGGACCATGTCGGGGTAGAACTGTCTGTCCCAGGCACTGAACAGAGAGTTGGTGACATAAAGTCTTTTCCCAATCAATAATCAATAATCAATAATCGATAATAAATAACTGATAATCAATAACTCCTCACTGGACCATGTCGGGGTAGAACTGTCTGTCCCAGGCACTGAACAGAGAGTTGGTGACATAAAGTCTTTTCCCAATCAATAATCAATAATCAATAATCAATAATCAATAACCGATAATCAATAACTCCTCACCGGACCATGTCGGGTAGAACTGTCTGTCCCAGGCACTGAACAGAGAGTTGGTGACATAAAGTCTTTTCCCAATCAATAATCAATAATCAATAATCGATAATCAATAATCAATAATCGATAATAAATAACTGATAATCAATAACTCCTCACCGGACCATGTCGGGGTAGAACTGTCTGTCCCAGGCACTGAACAGAGAGTTGGTGACATAAAGTCTTTTCCCAATCAATAATCAATAATCAATAATCGATAATAAATAACTGATAATCAATAACTCCTCACTGGACCATGTCGGGGTAGAACTGTCTGTCCCAGGCACTGAACAGAGAGTTGGTGACATAAAGTCTTTTCCCATCCAGGCTGAGCTGCAGCATTTGGGGACCTCCTGGGATCTTCCTGCCCTGAAATTGGGAAATTTGGGGAATTTGGGAAATTTTTTGGGAATTTTTGGGAATTTTGGGGAAATTGGGGGAAATTTGGGGAAATTTTGGGGACATTTTGGGAAATTTTGGGGAATTTTGGGGAAATTTTGGGGGAATTTGGGGGGAATTTGGGGGAAATTTTGGGAAATTTGGGGGGAATTTTGGGTAAATTGGGGAAATTTTGAGGAAATTTCAGGAAATTTGGGGAAATTTTCGGGAATTTAGGGAAATTTTGGGATATATGGGGAAATTTGGAGAAATTTGGGGAAATTTTGGGGAATTTTGGGAAATTTTGGGAAATTTGGGGATATTTTGGGAAATTTTGGGGAAATTTTGGGGGAATTTGGGGGAAATTTGGGGGGAAATTTGGGGGGAATTTGGGGGAATTTTGGGGGAATTTTGGGAAATTTTGGGGAAATTTTGGGAAATTTTGGGGAAATTGGGGGAAATTTTGGGGAATTTTGGGAAATTTTGGGAAATTTTGGAAAATTTTGGGGAAATTTGGGGGATATTTGGAGGAAATTTGGGGGAATTTCAGGAAATTTTTTTGAAATTTGGGGCAATTTGGGGAAATTTTCGGGAATTTGGGGAAATTTTGGGATATATGGGGAAATTTGGAGAAATTTGGGGAAATTTTGGGGAAATTTTGGGGAAATTTTGGGAAATTTTGGGGAAATTTTGGGGAAATTTTGGGGAATTTTGGGGAAATTTTGGGAAAATTTGGGAAAATTTTGGGGAAATTTGGGGAAATTTTGAGGAAATTTGGGGGAATTGGGGGGAAATTTTGGGGAAATTTGGGGAAATTGGGGGAAATTTTGGGGAATTTTGGGAAATTTTGGGAAATTTTGGGGAAATTTTGGGGAAATTTGGGGAAATTTTGGGGGAATTGTGGGAAATTGTGGGGAATTTTGGGGGAAATTGGGGGAAATTTGGGGAAATTTTGGGAAATTTGGGGATATTTTGGGAAATTTTGGGGAAATTTTGGGGGAATTGTGGGAAATTGTGGGGAATTTTGGGGGAAATTGGGGGAAATTTGGGGGAAATTTTGGGAAATTTGGGGATATTTTGGGAAATTTTGGGAAATTTTGGAAATTTTTGGGAAATTTTGGGAAATTTTGGGGGGAAATTTTGGGGGAAATTTTGGGTAAATTGGGGACATTTTGAGGAAATTTGGGGAAATTGGGGGAAATTTTGGGGGAATTTGGGGGAAATTTTGGGGGAATTTTGGGAAATTTTGGGGGAATTGGGGAAATTTTGGGGAAATTTTGGGAAATTTGGGGATATTTTGGGAAAATTTGGGGAAATTTGGGAATTTTTGGGGAAATTGGGGAAATTTTGAGGAAATTTGGGGGGAAATTGGGGGAAATTGGGGGAAATTTTGGGGGAAATTTTGGGAAATTTTGGGGGAAATTGTGGGAAAATTTGGGGGAAATTGTGGGAAATTGTGGGGAATTTTGGGAAATTTGGGGAAATTTTGGGGGGAATTGGGGAAATTTTGGGGAAATTTTGGGGAAATTTGGGGGAAATTGGGGGGAATTTTGGGAAATTTTGGGAAATTTTGGGGAAATTTGGGGAAAGAGGTGTTGGGGGATGGAAAATATGGGATTTTGGGGGAAAATATGGGATTTGGGGTGGAAAATATGGGATTTTGGGTGGAAAATCTGGGAAATTTTGGGGAAATTTGGGGAAATTTTGGGGAAATTTTGGGGAAAGAGTTGTTGGGGGGTGGAAAATATGAGATTTTGGGGTGAAAAATATGGGAAATTTTGGGAAATTTTTGGGATTTTTGGGGAAATTTTGGGGAATTTGGGGAAATTTTGGGGAAAGAGGTGTTGGGGATGGAAAATATGGGATTTTGGGTGAAAAATATGGGATTTGGGGTGGAAAATATGGGATTTTGGGTGGAAAATATGGGAAATTTGGGAAATTTTGGGAAAAGAGGTGTTGGGGGATGGAAAATGTGGGATTTTGGAGTGGAAAATGTGGGATTGTGGGGTGGAAATTTGGGGAAATTTGGGAAATCTTGGGAAAATTTGGGAAATTTTGGGGAAAGAGGTGTCGGGGGATGGAAAATCTGGGATTTGGGGTGGAAAATACTTAATCTGGGGGGAAAAATGGGAATTTTTGTGCTGGAGATGGGATTGGGGGAAGAGTTGGGATCAAGGGGAGAATGAAGGACAAAAGATTTGGAATTTTCTGGAATTTTTTAATGGGAATTTTAGGAATTGTTATGGTTGGAGAAATCACCAAATGCAAGTAGAGTCAACCAGGGAATGAAGGATGAAAGATTTGGAATTTTTTGGGATTTTCTGGGAGTTTTTCATGGGATTTTGGGATCATGAAGGTTGGGAATTTTGGGAATGTCACCTGGAGTTTGGATTTGAGGATTGAAACTTCGAAATGGAAAAAAAAAATTGAATTCTTTGGGGATTTTGAGGATGGAAATGTGGGAAATTGGGGAAATTTGGGAAGAAAATTTGGGAAGAAAATTTGGGAAGAAAATTCCAAATTTTGGGAAGGAAATTTGGGAAGGGAATTGGGAATTTTGGGAATGTCACCTGGACAAAGCAAGGCTCAGGCTGATTCTGCAATTCCTGATCTTCCAGAACTTTCACTGCTCCTCCCCTGGCGATGCTGCCGCCCAGGAAAACCTGGAAATCCAGGAAAATTTGGGAATTCCCAAGGGAAAATGGGATTTATAGCAATTAAATAGGTTTTCCAACAATTGATCTGAATTTAAGAGTTTGGGAAATTTTGTGGAATTTTTGAGAATGAAAATTAAAATAAAAATTAAAATGAAAATTAAAATGAAAATTAAAACGAAAATTAAAATGAAAATTAAAATGAAAATAAAAGCAATTGAATGAAAATGAAAATGAAATGAAAATGAAATTTAAAATGAAACTAAAAATGAATGAAAATTAAACTGAAAATTAAATTAAAAAGAAATAAAAATTGAATTAAGTATAAATTAAAAATAAATTAGAATGAAATTAAAAATAAATTAAATATAAGTTAAAAATAAATTAGAATAAAATTTGAAATAAATTAAAATTAAGCTTAAATTAATTTAAAAATAAATTAAAATAAAAAATAAAATAAAATAAAATAAAATTTAAAATTAATTAAAAAGAAATTAAAATAAAAATTAAATTTAAAATAAATTAAAATTACAATTAAAATTAAATTAATTCAAACCCTGAGTTTTTCCCAATCAGACAATGATATCACATTTGTATTTTGGTATTTTTTGGGAATTTTGATGGAATTTTTGAAAATGCAAATTAAAATGAAAACTAGAAGTAACTAAATGAAAATGAAAATGAAAATCAAATTGAAGAATAAATTAAAAATTAAATTAAAAAGCAATTAAAATTAAATTAAAATTAAATTTAAATTAAATTAAAATTAAATCTAAAAGCAATGAAAATTAAATTAGAATGAAATTAAAAAGAAATTTAAAATAAATTAGAATTAAGTTAAAAATAAATTAAATATAAATTAAAAATAAATTAGAATTAAATTAAAAATAAATTAAATATAAACTAAAAATAAATAAAAATGAAATAAAAAATAAATTAAAATTAAAATTAAAAATAATTTTGAAATAAATAAAAATAAAACCAAATTAAATTAAATTAAAAATAAATTAAAATTAAAATTAAATTAATGAAAAAACCGAGTTATTTCCCATTAAAAAATCAGACAACGATGTCACATTTGTATTTTGGGATTTTTTGGGAATTCTGCTGGGATTTTCCTCACCTGCCCCACCAGTTTGGGATTTCTGGGATCAGAAATGTCATATTGTCTGACATCCCCATGGATCCAGTTGGAGAAATACAGGAATTTGTCATCCAGGGAAATCAGGATATCCGTGATCAGACCTGGAAAAATTCCAGAAAAATATAAAATCAAATCAGGGAATTGCAGCCCAAAATTCCTGAAATTCTTTTACAGCAGAAATTCACCAAAATTTCTCCACTTTCCCTAAAATTTCCCACACTCAGCAGAAATTCCCACTGTCAAAAATGGAATTTTTTAGGCAATTTCTGCTGTTAAAAACTTTACAGCAGAAATTTCCCAAAATTTTCCATTTTCCCTAAAATTTCCCTAAAATTTTCCACACTCAGCAGAAATTCTCACTGTCAAAAATGGATTTTTTTGGGGAATTTGTCCTGCAAAAAAAATTTACAGCAGAAATTCCTCAAAATTTCTCCATTTTCCCTAAAATTTCCCTAAAATTTTCCACACTTAGCAGAAATTCCCTTGATTTTCCCAATGTCAAAAATTGATTTTTTTAAAGCGAATTTCTCCTGCAAAAAAAAATTTACAGCAGAAATTCCCTAAAATTTTCCATTTTCCCTAAAATTTCCCACACTCAGCAGAAATTCCCACTGTCAAAAATGGAATTTTTTAGGCAATTTCTCCTGCAAAAAAAATTTACAGCAGAAATTCCTCAAAATTTTCTCTTTTCCCTAAAATTTCCATAAAATTTTCCACACTCAGCAGAAATTCCCTTGATTTTCCCAATGTCAAAAATTGATTTTTTTCAGGGAATTTCTCCTGCAAAAAAAAAATTACAGCAGAAATTGCTCAAAATTTTCCATTTTCCCTATAATTTTCCACACTCAGCAGAAATTCCCACTGTCAAAAATGGAATTTTTTAGGCAATTTCTCCTGCAAAAAAAATTTACAGCAGAAATTCCTCAAAATTTCTCTTTTCCCTAAAATTTCCATAAAATTTTCCACACTCAGCAGAAATTCCCAATGTCAAAAATGGATTTTTTTTGGGAATTTCTCCTGCAAAAAAAATTTACAGCAGAAATTTCCCCAAATTTTTCCATTTTCCCTAAAATTTTCCACACTCAGCAGAATTTCCCTCAATTTTCCCAATATCAAAATTGGAGGTTTTTTAGGGAATTTTTCCATTTTTCCTAAATTTTTCCACACTTAGCAGAAATTCCCTTGATTTTCCCAATGTCAAAAATTGATTTTTTTTAGGGAATTTCTCCTGCAAAAAAAAATTTACAGCAGAAATTCCCCAAAATTTCTCCACTTTCCCTAAATTTTTTCCACTTTCCCTAAATTTTTTCCACTTTCCCTAAATTTTTTCCACTTTTCCTAAATTTTTCCACACACAGCAGAAATTCCCCCAAATTTTTCCTTTTTAGGGAATTCTTTTTTAATTTATTTTTTGGTGGATTTATTTTTAGGGATTTAATTTTTAGGGATTTTTCCTTTTTAGGGACTTAATTTTTAGTGGATTTATTTTTTAGTGGATTTATTATTTAGGGATTTCTTTTTAGGAATTTCTTTTTTAGGGAATTTTTAGGGATTTTTTAGGGATTTCTTTCCCCTAAATTTTTCCACAAACACCACAAATTCCCTCATTTTCCCATCACCAAAATTCCAATTTTTTAAGGAATTTCCACTGCAAAAAAAATTATTTTTTAGGGAATTTATTTTTTATTTTTAGGGATTTTTGATTTTATTTTTAGGGATTTATTTTTAGGGATTTCTTCCCCTAAATTTTCCCACAAACACCACAAATTCCCTCATTTTCCCATCACCAAAAATCAAATTTTTTAAGGAATTTCCACTGCATAAAATTTGAATTTTTAATAATTTCCACTTTCATTTAATCCTCAAATTTAAGGATAAAATTCATCCAAAATCTGCTCTGGATTTTGGAGAAAATTCCCAATTTTTTCCCCGAAATACTCTAAAATTTTTCCTTTTTAGGGATTTTTTTTTTTCAGGATTTATTTTTTAGGGATTTATTTTTAGGAATTTATTGTTTAGGGATTTATTTTTAGAGATTTTTTTTTAGGGATTTATTTTGTTTTTAGAGATTTATTTTTTAGGGATTTCTATTCCAGTGATTCCTTTTTTAGGGATTTGTTTTTAGGGATTTTTAGGGATTTCTTTCCCCTAAATTTTCCCACAAACACCACAAATTCCCTCATTTTCCCATCACCAAAATTCCAATTTTTTAAGGAATTTCCACTGCAAAAAAAATTATTTTTAGGGAATTTATTTTTTATTTTTAGGGATTTTTTAGTTTTATTTTTAGGAATTTTTTTAAGGGATTTTTGGGTTTTTTAGGTATTTCTTTTTAGGGATTTATTTTTAGGGATTTTTTTGGGATTTCTTTCCCATTTTTTCCAGGAATTTTCACTCACCTGGCATTTCTGGGAGAATCCAACCTTCGACTTTCTTGTTGGGAACTTTAATCACTTTTTCTGCTTCCCATTTTCCATCCTGGGGGAGGAAAAAACTTGGAATTCTCATCCCAAAAATTCCCAGAAATCCCAAATTTTGTGAATCTGGGAATATTTCCTGAGTTTAGCTTTCCTGGGATTTGGGGGAAAGGAGGAGAAAATTCCAGGAAATCCCAGAAAAATTTTAAAAAATTAAATTAAAAAAATTTAAATTTTAAATTTTAGTATTTAATTTTAAAAATTTTAATTTTAATTTTTAAATTAAAAAAATTAAATATGTAAATTTTAAAAAATTTTTTGAAAAGGTTTTTTTCAACCCAAAACGTTCCAGGATTTTAGGGATTTTTGGGATTTTTTCCAACCCAAACCATTCCAGGATTTCAGGGATTTTTTTTGGTTTTTCCATCCCAAACCATTCCAGGATTTTGAGGATTTTTGGGATTTTTTTCCAACTCAAATAATTCCAGAATTTTTGTGGATTTTTTGGTTTTTTGCATCCCAAACCATTCCAGAATTTTGAGGATTTTTGGGATTTTTTCCAACTCAAATAATTCCAGAATTTTTGAGGATTATTTTGGTTTTTCCATCCCAAACCATTCCAGTATTTTGAGGATTTTTGGGATTTTTTCCAACTCAAATAATTCCAGAATTTTTGGGGATTTTTGGTTTTTTTTCCATCCCAAACCATTCCAGGATTTCAAGGATTTTTAGGATTTTTTCCATTCCAGAACTTTAAGGATTTTTGGGATATTTTCTATCCCAAACCATTCCAGGATTTTGAGGATTTTTGGGATTTTTTTTCCAACTCAAATAATTCCAGAATTTTTGTGGATTTTTGGAATTTTTTCAATCCCAAACCATTACAGGACTTTAGGGATTTTTTTGTTTTTTTAATCCCAAACCATTCCAGCATTTTTTTGGAATTTTTTTTTATTTTTAAGGGTTTTTTTCCATCCCAAACCATTCCAGGACTTTCAGGATTTTTGGGGTTTTTTTCCATTCCACAATTTTAAGGAATTTTAGGATTTTTTCCATCCCAAACCATTCCAGAACTCCCCATTTTAATTTAACAACATTTTCAGGATAAATCCTTTTCCACCCAACGATCCCACAAATTTCCCATCCCTGGAAAAATCTCCAAAACCCTCTGGAGAAGCACCAAAAAAATCCCAAAAAACCAAAAAAACCCCCAAAAAACCCTAAAAACCCCCCCCCAAAAAACCCCAAAATCCCCCCAAAAAACCCTCAAAAAACCCTCAAAAAAACCCCAAAACCCCCCAAAAAACCTCCAAAAAACCCCAAAAAACCCTCAAAAACCCCAAAAAAACCTCCAAAAAACCCCAAAAAACCCTAAAAAACCCCCAAAAAAACTCCAAAAACCCCAAAAAAACCCAAAAAAACCAAAAAACCCCAAAAACCCCCAAAAAACCCCAAAAAACCCCCAAAAAACCCCCAAAATAACCCTCAAAAAAATCCCAAAACCCCAAAAAAAACCCCAAAAAACCCTAAAAAAACCCTCAAAAAAACCCTAAAAAAAACCCTCCAAAAAACCCCAAAACCCCCAAAAAACCTCAAAAAAACCCCAAAAAACCCCTCAAAAAACCCAAAAAAACCTCAAAAAAACCCCAAAAAAACCCCAAAAAACCCTAAAAAACCCCCAAAAAAACTCCAAAAAACCCCAAAAACCCCCAAAAAACCCCAAAAACCCCCCAAAAACCCCAAAAAAACCCCAAAAACCCCCAAAAAAACCCTCAAAAAAATCCCAAAACCCCTAAAAACCCCCCAAAAAACCCTAAAAAAACCCTCAAAAAAACCCAAAAAAACCCTCCAAAAAACCCCAAAACCCCCCAAAAAACCTCAAAAAAACCCCAAAAAAACCCTCAAAAACCCCAAAAAACCCCCCAAAAAACCCTAAAAAACCCTCCAAAAAACCCAAAAAACCACCAAAAAACCCCTCAAAAACCCCAAAAAACCTCAAAACCCCCCCCCCAAAAAACCCTCAAAAAACAAAAAAAAACTCCAAAAAACCAAAAAAAAACCCCAAAAAACCACAAAACCCACAAAAAACCCCCAAAAAACCCTCAAAAACCCCCCCAAAACCCCCCCCCAAAAAAAACCCTCCAAAAAATCCCAAAACCCCCAAAAAAACCCCAAAAAACCCCCAAAAAAACCCCCAAAAAACCTTCAAAAAACCTCCAAAAAACCCAATTTTCCCTTTTTCCCAAACCCAAAAATTCAATTTTTTCCCAAATTTTTCCCCAAATCCCATTTTTTCACCTCATTTTTGAAGAACCTCTGGATTTCCCCACTCAGGGCACATCCCACAAATCCCTGGGAAGCTGCAGGGTTGTGCAGAAATCGGATTTCCAGAGGAATTGATCCTTCCCCCAGATCGATCTGCTGGATCAGGGAGCGATCAATCCAATCCCAAACGTTGATGTGCCGGCCGTAGTGACCTGGAAAATCCCAAAATTTGGGGTTTTTAACGGAAAAAATACAAATTTTGGTAGTTAATGGGAAAATCCATGAGTTGAAGGGAAAAAAATTGGATTTTTTTAGGGGTTTTTGCACCTGAAAATTGATTTTTCGAGGAATTTCGGCTCTTAAAAAGTGAATTTTTCCCCGAAGTTTCCACTCAAAAATGGAATTTTTTGTAAATTTCCATTCTCAAAAAGTGAATTCTTTAGGAATTTCTACTCTGAAAACCAGAATTTTTTAAGAGTTTCCACTCTCAAAAATCAGAAATTTTAGGAATTTCCAATCTCCAAAATGGAATTCTTTAGGAATTTCTGCTCTAAGAGATGGGATTTTTCAGGAATTTCCAAGCACAAAAATGGATTTTTTAGGAATTTCCAATCTCAAAAATGGAATTTTTTAGGAATGTCCGCTCTCAGAAATGGAATTTTTTAGTAATTTCCAATCTCAAAAATGCATTTTTTTAGGAATTTCTGCTCTAAGAAATGGAATTTTTTAGGAATTTCCACTCTCAAAAATGGAATTTTTTAGGAATTTCCAATCTCAAAAATGGAATTTTTCAGAAATTTCCACTCTCAGAAATGGAATTTCCAGAGTTATTGATCCTTCCCCCAAATCGATCTGCTGGATCAGGCAGTGATCAATCCAATCCCAAACGTTGATGTGCCGGCCGTAGTGACCTGGAAAATCCCAAAATTTGGGAAATTTCAATGGAAAATATAAATTCTGTGAAAAACTGGGGAAAATCAGGATTAAAGTTGAGGATTTAAACAAAAAATTTGGGATTTTTTAAGAGCTTTTGCACTCAAAATGTGAATTTTTTTAGGAATTTCCGCTCTCAAAAAGTGAATTTTCACTCCCAAAAATGGAATTTTTCAGGAATTTCCACTCCCCAAAATTGAATTCTTTAGGAATTTCCATTCTGAAAAATCGATTTTTTAGGAATTTCTGCTCTCCGAAATGGAATTTTTAAGGAGTTTCCTGTCTCAAAAATGGAGTTTTTCCAGAAGTTTCCACTTGAAAATGGAATTTTTTATAAATTTCCACTCTCAAAAATGGAATTTTTTAGGAATTTCTAACCTCAAAAATGGAATTTTTCAGGTATTTCCTATCTCAAAAATGGAATTTTTTAGGAATTTCTAATCTCAAAATGGAATTTTTAAAGAATTTCCTATCTCAAAAATGGAATTTTTTAGGAATTTCTGCTCAGCAAAACCGAATTTTTTGGGAATTTCTGTCCCCAAGATGGAATTTTTAGGAATTTCTGCTCAGCAAAACCAAATTTTTTGGGAATTTCTGTCCCCAAGATGGAATTTTTCAGGAATTTCCTATCTCAGAAATGGAATTTTTCAGGAATTTCCAATCTCAAAAATGGAATTTTTCAGGAATTTCCAATCTCAGAAATGGAATTTCCAGAGGAATTGATCCTTTCCCCAATTGATCTGCTGGATCAGGGAGCGATCAATCCAATCCCAAACGTTGATGTGCCGGCCGTAGTGACCTGGAAAATCCCAAAATTTGGGGTTTTTAATGGAAAAAATACAAATTTTGGTAGTTAATGGGAAAATCCATGAGTTAAAGGGAAAAAAATTGGATTTTTTTAGGGGTTTTTGCACCTGAAAATTGATTTTTCGAGGAATTTCAGCTCTTAAAAAGTGAATTTTTCCCCGAAGTTTCCACTCAAAAATGGAATTTTTTGTAAATTGCCATTCTCAAAAAGTGAATTCTTTAGGAATTTCTACTCTGAAAACCAGAATTTTTTAAGAGTTTCCACTCTCAAAAATCAGAAATTTTAGGAATTTCCAATCTCCAAAATGGAATTCTTTAGGAATTTCTGCTCTAAGAGATGGGATTTTTCAGGAATTTCCAAGCACAAAAATGGATTTTTTAGGAATTTCCAATCTCAAAAATGGAATTTTTTAGGAATGTCCGCTCTCAGAAATGGAATTTTTTAGTAATTTCCAATCTCAAAAATGCATTTTTTTAGGAATTTCTGCTCTAAGAAATGGAATTTTTTAGGAATTTCCACTCTCAAAAATGGAATTTTTTAGGAATTTCCAATCTCAAAAATGGAATTTTTCAGAAATTTCCACTCTCAGAAATGGAATTTCCAGAGTTATTGATCCTTCCCCCAAATCGATCTGCTGGATCAGGGAGTGATCAATCCAATCCCAAACGTTGATGTGCCGGCCGTAGTGACCTGGAAAAATCCAAATTTTGGGAAAAATATCAATTTTGGGAAAAATTGGGAGAAATTGGGAAGAAAATTGAGGATTTTTTCCAAAAAATTGGGTTTTTTTAGGGGTTTTCGCGCTTGAAAATTGATTTTTTTAGGAATTTTGGCTCTTAAAAAGTGAATTTTTTCAGGAATTTTCCCCTCTGAAACATTGGATTTTTTTAGGAGTTTCCACTTTCAAAAAGTGAATTTTTTAGGAATTTCTACTCTCAAACCCAGAATTTTTTAAGAGTTTCCACTCTCAAAAATCGGAAATTTTAGGAATTTCCAATCTCAAAAATGGAATTTTCCAGAAGTTTCCACTCAAAAATGAAATTTTCATAGATTTCCAATCTCAAAAATGGATTTTTTTATGAATTTCCAATCTCAGAAATGGAAGTTTTTTGGAATTTCTGATCTCAAAAATGGATTTTTTAGGAATTTCCTACCTCAAAAAGTGAATTTTTCAGGAATTTCCGCTCTCAAAAATTGATTTTTAATGAATTTCCGCTCTGAAAATTTGAATTTTTTAACAAATTTCCGCTATAAAAAATAGAATTTTTTAGGAACTTCTGCTGTAAAAAATTGAAATTTTTAGGTATTTCCACTCTGAAAAATCCAATTTTTCAGGAATTTTCTCTATGAAAAATGTAACTTTTTAGGTATTTCTGCCATAAAAAATTGAATCTTGTAGGTGTTCTTCCTCTCAAAAATCGAATTTTTGATGCATTTCCGTTCTCAAAAAATTGGATTTTTCAGGAATTTTCACTCTGAAAAATCAAATTTTTCAGGAATTTCCACTATAAAAAATGGAATTTTTAACGAATTTCCGCTCTGAAAAATCAAATTTTTTAGGTATTTCTGTGGTAAAAAATTGATTTTTTAATGGATTTCCACTCTGGAAAATCAAATTTTTTAGGCATTTCTGCTATGAAAAATCAAATTTTTTAGGTATTTCCACTCCGAAAAATCGAATTTTTTAGGTATTTCCACTCTGAAAAATTGAATTTTTTCAAAATTTCTGCTCTGAAAAATGGAATTTTTTAGGTATTTTCGCTCTGAAAATTTGAAATTTTTATGAATTTCCACTCTGAAAAATTGAATTTTTTATGAATTTCCACTCTGAAAAATTGAATTTTTTAGGAATTTACACTGCAAAAAATTGAATTTTCCAGGAATTTTCGCTCTCAAAAATAGATTTTTTCATGAATTTCCCCTCTGGGAAATCGAATTTTTTAGGCATTTCTGCTATGAAAAATCGAATTTTTCAGGAATTTCTGCTATGAAAAATTGATTTTTTAATGAATTTCTGCTCTCAAAAATTGAAATTTTAATGAAGTTTCATTCTCAAAATTTGAATTTTTTAGGAATTTCTGCGCAGAAAAATCAGATTTTTTGGGTATTTCCGCTGTAAAAAATTCAATTTTTTAGGTATTTCTGCTCTGAAAAATCGATTTTTTTGGATATTTCACCTGAAAAAAATTGAATTTTCAGGATTTCCACGCAAAAATGTATTTTTTTTCATTCCCCACTGACCTTTCTGCACATCCCTGGGATCAAATCCCTGTTTGAGGAGGTTGGGAATTCCCCACTTGGTGCTCAGCAGCACTCGCTGCCTCGGCTGGTACCAAAAATCATAACCCAAACTGGGGATTTTCTCTCCTTTTGACCAAAAAAATGAATTTTTTGGGAGTTTCCAGTTGCAAACATTTTTCCACTCTTAAAAATGGAATTTTTCAGGAATTTTTGCTCTCAAAAATTGAATTTTTTAGGAATTTCCGCTCTGAAAAGTTGAATTTTTTATGAATTTCTGCTATAAAAAATTGAGTATGTTAGGTATTTCCACTCTGAAAAATTCAATTTTTTAGGAATTCCCACTCTCAAAAATTCAATTTTTTTGGTATTTCTGCTTTCAAAAATCGAATTTTCCAGGAATTTCCACTCTCAATAACTGAATTTTTTTTTAATTTTCGCTCTCAAAAATTGAATTTTTAAGTCATTTCTGCTATGAAAAATTCAATTTTTCAGGAATTTCTGCTCTGAAAAATCGAATTTTTAAAGAATTTCCACTCTGAAAAATTGAATTTTTTAGGTATTTATGCTCTGAAAAATAGATTTTTTAATGAATTTCTGCTGTAAAAAATCGATTTTTTAATGGATTTCCACTCTGAAAAACTCAATTTTTCGGGAATTTCTGCTATAAAAAATTGGATTTTTGGATTTTTCACCCAAAAATGTATTTTTTTTCATTCCCCACTGACCTTTCTGCACATCCCTGGGATCAAATCCCTGTTTGAGGAGGTTGGGAATTCCCCACTCGGTGCTCAGCAGCACTCGCTGCCTCGGCTGGTACCAAAAATCATAACCCAAACTGGGGATTTTCTCTCCTTTTTCCCAATTTCCTTTCACCTCGAAGGTTTCTCCATCCAGGAGGATGAAACTGCCTGGAAAAAATAAAAAAAATGTATTTAGGAATGTTTATAGAAGTAAATTAATTTTTTTATTAAATTTATTTTACATTCTTAAAAATTTATTTGAAATTAGAAATAAATTTGTTTTAGTAAATTTATTTTAAAATTATTTATTTTAAATTGATTTTAATTTAAAAGAAGTTAATAAATACATTTAAAATGAACAAAATAGTAATTCACAAAATATATAATAATAACAAAAAACCCCAAATTATATAATATTTTATAATATTTAGATAACATTTATATAGTACATATTTTATATACTTTATAATATTATAATGAATTCTCTAATAATATATTTTAACATATTTTGTATTTTCATATATAATATACATGAAATATATATACATAAAATACATGCATAAAATATATAAAAATATTTTATATTTATATAAAAATAATTAAATATATTTTAAAAAAACTTTTTATTTTTATATATAATAAAAGCAATAACAAAAAATATAATAACAATAAAAATAATAAACGAAAATAATTTGTTGCTTTTGTTAGCATTTTTGTTTTTTACTAGTTATTTTTATTTTTATTCATTTTCTATAATTTTATATTTCCCTAGAATAAAAAGAATTCCTAAAATTATTCCCCATTGATTATTATTACTATTAACATTAATATTAATATTATTATATAATTTCATACAGTCATATAACAATAATTCCTTTATTTATTTACCATAATTCTATTCTTAACAATAATAATCTATAATTTTATAATTTCCTGTAATAATAATTGTTTAATTTATTTACCATAAATTCAAAATATTCAGAATATTTTTGTATTTTTTCAGCCTGGGGAGGTGGAAAAATTCCAAATATTCCAAATATTTAGGGGAAAAATTCAATATATTCCATAGATTTAGTTATTTTTTCACCCCGGGGAGGTGGAAAAATTCAAAATATTCCATATATTTTGTGAAAAAATTCAAAATATTCCAGATATTTTGTGGAAAAATTCAGAATATTTCCATATATTTCGTGTTTTTTCACCCCAGGGATGTTTTTTTGGGTGTTTTTGGGTTTTTTTGGGTGGAATTCCCACCTTTTCCATGTCCCTCGGGATCTCCCAGGCAGCTGATGAGGATTTCTCCTGAGCCCAGGCAGTGGGAGGTGTGGGGAAAGGAGACTTTGCCTTTTTGGGATAATTCCTCAGGCTCCACCACCTGGAAAATGGGGAAAAATGGGGAAAAATGGGGAAAAATGGGGAAAAATGGGGAAAAAATGGGAAAAAAAGCTGAAAAAATGGGGGAAAAACGGGGGAAATGGGGGAAAAAAGGGGGAAAAAGGGAATGAGAGGTGTGGGGGAAAGAGACTTTGCCCTTCTGGGATAATTCCTGAGGCTCCACCACCTGGAAAACTGGGGAAAACTGGGGAAAAAATGGGGAAAATGGGGAAAAATAGTGAAAAAAGGGGATAAAAAGGAGAAAAAACTGAGAAAAATAAGGAAAAAATGGGGAAAAAGGGGAATAAAAGAGGGAAAAGGGAATGAGAGGTGTGGGGAAAAGAGACTTTGCCTTTTTGGGATAATTCCTGAGGCTCCACCACCTGGAATTGGGGAGAAATGGGAAAAAATGGGGAAAATTGTGGAAAATAAGAAATGGGGAAAAACGGGAAAAAATGGGAAAAACAGTAAAAAAATGGGGAAAAACGGGGAAAAAATGGGGAAAAGAAGGGGAAAAGAAGGAAAAAAATGGGAAAAAATGGGAAAAATGGGGATAGAGGGAAAAGAAGAAGGAAAAGGGAAAATAAGGGGAAAAATACCCTAAAAAGGTGGAAAAATAGGGGGAAATGGGCAAAAACAGTGAAAAAAAAGGAAAAAATGGGGAAAAATGGGGAAAAAAAGGAGAAAAAAGGGGAAAACGAGGAAAAGGGGAAATAATGGGGGAAAATGGGGAAAATAAGGGGAAAAAGGGGGAAAAAGAGGAAAAAGGGGGAAAAGGGAATGAGAGGTGTGGGGAAAGGAAACTTTGCCCTTCTGGGATAATTCCTAAGGCTCCACCAACTGGAATTGGGGAAAAATGGGGGAAAAATGGGAAAAATGGTGAAAAAAGGGGAAAAACAGTGAAAAAACTGAGAAAAATAGGGAAAAAATGGGGAGAAACAGGGAAAAAATGGGGGAAAAGGGGAAAAAATGGGGAAAAAGGGAATGAGAGGTGTGGGGAAAAGAGACTTTGCTTTTTTGGGATAATTCCTGAGGCTCCACCACCTGGAATTGGGGAGAAGTGGGAGAAATTGGGGAAAATGGTGAAAAAAAGGTGGAAAAAAGGCAGAAATATGTGGAAAAAAGGTGAAAAAAGGGACAAAAAGGTGGCAAAAAGGGGGAAAAGGGAATAAAAGAGAAAAAAGGGGGAAAATAGGTGGAAGAGAGGGATAAAAGTGGGAAAAAGGTGAAAAAAAGTGGAAAAACTTAGAAAAAAGGCAAAAAAAGGTGAAAAAAAAGCAAAAAAAGGGAATAAGAGGGAAAAGTGAAAAAAGTGAAAAAAGGTAGAGAAAAGGGAATAAAAGAGAAACAAGGGGGGAAAAGGGGAACAAAAGAGGAAAAAAATTGTGCAGAGAAAGTGAAAAAAGGCAAAAAAAGACAAGGGGGTGAAAAGGGAATAAAATGGAATAAAAGGACTAAAATGTGATTCCCCATCACCTTAAATAATCTGGGCGCTCTGGGATCAGTTCCCACATCCACGATGGGGAAAAGAGTGAAAAAAGGTGGAAAAAAGGTGGGGAAAAGGTGGGAAAAAGGTGGGAAAAAAGTAGAAAATAGGAATAAAACGGAAAAAAGGCAAAAAGAGACGAAAAATGGCGAAAAAGGCAAAAAAAAGGTGAAATAAAGGTGGAAAAAAGAAAAAAAAGGTGAAAAAAGGGGCAAAAAGCAGAATAAAGTGGAATAAAAAGAGAATAAAAGGATTAAAATGTGATTCCCCATCACCTTAAATAATCTGGGCGCTCTGGGCTCAGTTCCCACATCCACGATGTAGATCCTGGAGGAGATGAGGCTGGGCAGCACCAGGGAATCCCAAATCCCAAATCCCACCAATCCCAACATCAATGATGGGGAAAAGAGTGAAAAAACGTGGAAAACGGGGAAAAAAGGTGGAAAACAGGTGGAAAAAAGGTGGAAAAAAGGTGAAAAAAAGCAAAAAAAAATTGGAAAAAAAGGTGGAAAAAAGGGGGGAAAAAAGGGAAAAAAGTGATAAAAAGGTGGGAAAAAATGGAATAAAAGGGAATAAACCCCAATTCCCCATCACCTTGAACAGCCTGGGCGCTCTGGGCTCAGTTCCCACATCGACGATATAAATCCTGGAGGAGATGAGGCTGGGCAGCACCAGAGAATCCCAAATCCCAAAGATCCCAACATCAATGATGGGGAAAAAAGGGGAAAAGAGGGGAAAAGAGTGAAAAAACGTGGGAAACAGGGGGGAAAAAGGTGGAAAAAACATGGAAAAAAGGTGAAAAAAAGCAAAAAAAATTGGAAAAAAAGGTGGAAAAAATGTGGAAAAAAGGGGAAAAAAGGAGGAATAAAAAGAGAATGAAAGGATTAAAATGTGATTCCCCATCACCTTGAATAATCTGGGCGCTCTGGGCTCAGTTCCCACATCGACGATGTAGATCCTGGAGGAGATGAGGCTGGGCAGCACCAGGGAATCCCAAATCCCAAAAATCCCATGAATCCCAAAAGCCGCCAATCCCAAATCCCAAATCCCAAATCCCATCACCTTGAACAATCTCGGAGCTCTCGGATCCGTTCCCACATCCACGATGGGGAAAAGAGTGAAAAAAGGTGGAAAAAAGGTGGGGAAAAGGTGGGAAAAAAGTAGAAAAGAGGAGTAAAAGGGAAAAAAGGCAAAAAGAGACGAAAAAAGGTGAAAAAAGGCAAAAAAAAGGTGAAATAAAGGTGGAAAAAAGAAAAAAAAGGTGAAAAAAGGGGAAAAAGGGGAAAAATGTGGAAAAAAGGTGAAAAAAGGGGGAAAGAGTGTAAAAAGGTGAAAAAGAGGTGGAAAAAAGGTGGAAAAAGGGTGGAAAAAAGGTGAAAAAATTATGAAAAAATGTGAAAAAAAGGCGAAAAAAGGTGAAATAATGTGGAAAAAAGGTGAAAAAAAGGAGGAATAAAATGGAATAAAAGGGAATAAACCCCAGTTTTTCCCCATCACCTTGAACAATCTCGGTTCCCTTGGCTCAGTTCCCACATCGACGATGTAGATCCTGGAGGAGATGAGGCTGGGCAGCACCAGGCGGTTCCTGGTTTTCCCAGGATCTCCATGGCAGCTGCTGCAGATGTTCCACCCGGAATGGTGCAGCTCGTCACCCACGTTGGGCATCGGCAGACGGTGGATCACCTGGGGAAAAATTCCAAAATTTGGGGTTTTCCAAAAAAAATGGGATTTTCCAGAAAAAAAATGGGATTTTTCATCAAAAAAATGGGATTTTTCGTCAAAAAATGGGATTTTTTGGCCAAAAAGTGGGATTTTTTCCTCAAAAAAAATGGAATTTTTAATTTAAAAAATGGGATAAAATAATTTTTAAAAAATGAGGGGTTTTTTTGTCAAAAATCTGGATTTTTTGTCAAAAAAATAGGATTTTTGTCCAAAAAATGCGATTTTTCATCCAAAAAATTGGGATTTTTTAATTTAAAAATGGGATAAAATTTTAAAAAAAAAATCCGGGATTTTCATCAAAAAGCTGGAATTTTCTGATAATAAAATGGGATTTTGCGTCAATAAAATAGGATTTTCCATTAAAAAATAGGATTTTCTGTCAATAAACCCACGTTGGGCATTGGCAGACAGTGGATCACCTGGGGAAAAGTTCCAAAATTTGGGGTTTTCCTAAAAATTTTTGGGGTGTTTTGTCGAAAATTTGGGATTTTTCGTCCAAAATTTGGGCTTTTTTGGGAAAAAAATGGGATTTTCTGTCAGTAAAATGGGATTTTCCCTCAGTAAAATGGGATTGTCTGTCAATAAAATGGGATTTTCTGTCAATAATCTGGGATTTTTTGTCAATAAAATGGGATTTTCTGCCAATAAAATGGGATTTTGCATCAATAAAATGGGATTTTCTGCCAATAAAATGGGTTTTTTAATTAAAAATCTGGGATGTTGTGTCAATAAAATGGGATTTTCTGTCAATAAAATGGGATTTTCTGTCAGTAAAATGGGATTTTCTGCCAATAATATGGATTTTTTTATTAAAAATCTGGGATTTTGTGACAATAAAATGGGTTTTTTTATCAAAAATCTGGGGTTTTCTGTCAAGAAGCCCAGGTTGGGCATGGGCAGCCGGTGGATCACCTGGGAAAATGGGAGGAAATGGAAAAATTTGGGATTTTCCTAAAAATTTTTGGGGTGTTTTGTCGAAAATTTGGGATTTTTCGTCCAAAATTTGGGCTTTTTTGGGAAAAAATGGGATTTTCTGTCAGTAAAATGGGATTTTTCGTGAATAAAATGGGATTTTCCGTCAATAAAATGGGGTTTTTTATTAAAAATCTGGGATGTTGTGTCAATAAAATGGGATTTTCTGTCAATAATCTGGGATTTTTCGTCAAAAAGTGAGTTTTTTAATCAAAAATCTGGGATTTTCTGGCAATAAACCCACATTGGGCATGGGCAGCCGGTGGATCACCTGGGAAAACGGGAAGCAATGGAAAAATTTGGGATTTTCCTAAAAATTTGGGGTGTTTTGTCAAAAATCCCTGTTTTTCCACCAAAAATCCCAGATCTTTTAGGAAAAAAAAGGGCTTTTCTGTCAAAAATCTGGATTTTATGTCAAAAAATCCTGGATTTTCTGTACCTGGCAGCACTGGGGGAATTTGGGATCCCAGATTTCCCCAGAATTCCCCAGATTTTCCTTGGATTTCCTCAGATTTTCCCCAAGTTTCCCAGGATTTCCCCAAATTTCCCAGGATTTCCCTACCTGGCAGTACTGTGGGGATTGGGGATCTCAGATTTCCCCAAATTTCCCCAAATTTCCCTGGATTTTCCCTAAATTTCCCCAGATTTTTCCCAGAATTCCCCAGATTTCTCCAAATTTCCCCAGATTTTCCCCAGACTTTCCCCAAATTTCCCCAGATTTTTCCCAGAATTCTCCAAATTTCCCCAGATTTTCCCTAAATTTCCCCAAATTCCCCAGATTTCCCCACCTGGCAGTACTGTGGGGATTTGGGATTGTCCCAGAATTCCCCAAATTTCCCCAGATTTTCCCCAGATTTCACTGTATTTTCCCTAAATTTCCCTGTATTTTCCCCAAATTTCTCCAGATTTTCCCCAAATTTCCCCAGATTTTCCCCAAATTCCCCCAGATTTTCTCCAAATTTTCCCAGATTTTCCCCAAATTCCCAGATTTCTCCACCTGGCAGTAGGTTGAGGATTTGGGATTTTCCCAGAATTCTCCAAATTTCCCCAAATTTCACTGTATCTTCCCCAGATTTCCCTGTATTTTCCCCAAATTTCACTGTATTTTTCCCAAATTTCCCCAGATTTTCCCCAGATTTCCCTGTATTTTCCCCAAATTTCACTGTATTTTTCCCAAATTTCCCCAGATTTTCCCCAGATTTCCCTGTATTTTCCCCAGATTTTCCCCAAAATTCCCCAAATCTCCCCAGAATTCCCTGTATTTTCCCCAAATTTCCCCAAATTCCCCAATTTCTCCACCTGGCAGCAGGTTGGGGATTTGGGATTTCCCCAGATTTCCCCAAATTCCCCCAGATTTCCCCAATTGTCCCCAAATTTCCACCGATTTTCCCTAAATTTCCCCAGATTTTCCCCAAATTTCACTGTATTTTTCCCAAATTTCCCCAGATTTTCCCCAAATTTCACTGTATTTTCCCCAAAATTCCCCAGATTTTCCCCAAATTTCCCCAGATTTTCCCCAAATTTCCCCAAATTCCCAGATTTCCCCACCTGGCAGTACTGTGGGGATTTGGGATTTTCCCAGAATTCTCCAAATTTCCCCAAATTTCACTGTATTTTCACCAAATTTCCCCAGATTTCTCCCAAATTTCCCAGGATTTCCCCACCTGGCAGTATGTTGGGGATTTGGGATTTCCCCAAATTTCCCCAAATTCCCCCAGATTTCCCCAAATTCTCCAGGATTTTCCCTAAATTTCCTCAGATTTTCCCAGATTTCCCTGGATTTTCCCCAGATTTCCCAGGATTTTCCCCAAATTTCCCCAGAATTCCCCAGATTTCCCCAAATTTCCCCAGATTTTGGGATTTTTCCCCACCTGGCAGTAGGTTGGGGATTTGGGATTCACATCCACCGTTGCCAGGAAATCAGGAATTTCTCTCCCAGTGTTCCTGTAGACACAGGGAATGTACAGCAGTTCCTCCCGAGGGCCTGAGGGGAAAAATTCAGATTTTTTACCCCAAAATTAGAGTTATTTTGTGGGTTTTGTAGTCTTTGTGTGATTTATGGAGTTAATGTTTAAATATTTATGTTTATTTTATGGGTTTGATAGTATTTGTGTGATTTATGGTGTTAATGTTTTAAATATTTATATTTATTTTATGGGTTTTGTAGTCTTTGTGTAATTTAGAGTGTTAATATTTTAAATATTTCTATTTATGTTAAGGGTTTTATAGTCTTTGTGTGATTTATGGTGTTAATATTTTAAAAATATTTATATTTATCTATGTGTATATTTATGTTTTTATAGGAAATATGAAAATATTTATATATTTAAAATACAAAATGTATGTGTTTTATATTCTATTTATTCTTTCTATTCTTTGGATATTTCATACACAATATACGTTCATTATTATTTAATAGCATATTTATTATATATATTTAGTATTCTATATTCATATATTTTATATTGATTATAATGAATTTTATTACATTGTATTATTTTTATTTTTATATTATTTTTATTTCTATATTACTTATATTATTTACTGTATAATTAATAGAATTTTTATTTATTTACTTCCATTATTTATTATATTTATTTTTATGTTTAAATTATTTATTTGCTACACTGTTTGCTTATGTGATTTCTTTATTAAATTAACTTTTATTTCTATTATTATTACATTTATTTACACATCAATACACATTATAAATCTCTAGATTACATTTATTATTTATATCTATTTAAAATATTTACTGTATTTTATTATATTTGCTTATACTATGTATTTATTTTTATTCCTATTATTATTATATTTATATTCCTATCTATAGTAAATATATATTGTATTTAATGTATTAATTTCTATTCTTTACTGCAAACCATTATACATTTAATATTCTTCATTTTATATTCACTTTATATTCTTTACAAATTTCCCATTCTTCACATACTTTTATATTTTTATACATCTAATATTCTTCATATATTTTATATTTATATAAAAATAAATATATTTTTAATCTATTTTCATACTTTTATATGTATTTACACTTACATTTATTAGATGTATTTATATTTTATATATATTCATATATTTACATATTTACATATTTATATACTTATACATTTATACATTTATATATATATTCTGTTTTAAAATATTTTTAATCCATTTTTTCTCCTTTTTTGCCCCAAAATCCCAAAAAATTGCAGAATTTTGGGGATTTTTTACCTTTCATGGCCTCCAGAGGGCTGGGATAGCCTGGGCCACAAGATCCACATTTTCCTGCTGGAAAAAAGGAAAAATTCCATCAAATTCCATCAAAATCCATCAAAATTCTATCAAATTCCATGAAAATTCCATCAAATTATATCAAAATTCCATCAAATTCCATCAATTTCCATCAAAATTCCATCAAATTATTTCAAAATTCCATCAAATTCCATCAATTTCCATCAAAATTCCATCAAATTATTTCAAAATTCCATCAAATTCCATCAATTTCCATCAAAATTCCCTCAAAATTCTATCAAAATTCTATCAAATTCCATCAAAATTCTATCAAATTCCATTAAATTCCATCAAAATTCCTTCAAATTCCATCGAGTTCCATTAAATTCCATCAAATTCCATCAAAATTCTATCAAATTCTATCAAAATTCCATTAAAATTCCATAAAATTATATAAAATTCCATCAAAATTCCATTAAAAGTCCATCAAATTATATAAAATTCCATCAAAATTCTATCAAAATTCCATCAAAATTTGGTCAATAAATGGAATAAAATTTGGAATTTATCCCAATTTTAAATATTGAATTTATCCCAATTTTTGGGTTTTGGTTTTGGTCAAAAAATGGAATAAAATATTGAATTTATCCCAGTTTTAAATATTGGAATTTATCCCAATTTTTGGGATCTTGGATTTGATAATTTCAGGAATAAAATATTGAATTTATCCCAATTTATAGGCATTGGATTTGGTCAATAAATGGAATAAAATTTGGAATTTTTCCCAATTTTAGACACTGAATTTATCCAAATTTTTGGGTTTTGGTCACAAAATGGAATAAAATATTGAATTTATCCTAATTTTTGGGTCTTGGATTTGGTAATTTTAGGAATAAAATATTGGAATTTATCCCAATTTTTTGGGTCTTGGATTTGGTAATTTTAGGAATAAAATATTGAATTTATCCCAAATTTTTGGCCAAATCTGGATTGAAATTTGGGAAAAATGAAATTAAAATGGAATTAAAAAGAGGTTAAAATAGAAATTAAGGTTAAAAGAGAAATCAAAATTAAAATCAAGGTTAAAATTGAAATTAAAATTAAAGTAGAAATTAAAATTAAGGCGAAAATTCAAATTAAAATGAAGGTAAAAACTGAAATTAAAATTAAATTAAAACTAAAACCACAGAAAACATCAAGGAATTAATTCAGGATTGAATTCACAATTAAAAAATTTAATTTTTAAGACAATTCCAGCACTGAATTCCTCCAGAATTCCCAATTTTTATGTCCACTTGGAGCTTCCAGGTCCTTCCAGAGCTTTTTATCAACTTCCAGGACCTTGGGGGCCAAAAATTCCTAAAAAAAATCACCTTGGAGTCCAAAATTCCAGGAAAATCCGGATTTTTTGGGTGGGAAAATTGATATTTTTGGGGTAATAAAAATCCCACATTCCCGCTGAGTGAAAAATCCTCATTTTCGGTTGTTTTTTAGCCCAAAATTCACATTTTTTCCGTTTGTTTTGAAATCCTTGGAAACGATTTTTTAGCTCCTCCCACTTTTCCCGAGGGAAATGAAAAGTTTCCGGAAATTCCAGGTTTTCTCCCTAAAAAAATCCGGGAAAATATGCTGGAAAATAAAGGATTTATCGCCAAAAATATGGAAAATGTGATTAAAAAGGGAAAATTGTGATATTTAAGATTTTTTTCAAGTTTTTTCCTGTTTTCAAGCAGCAAATGTGAGTTTTTTTCAGAGTTTTTGGGAGTTTAGGGATTAAAAAAAAGCAAATTATTAGAGGAAAAAGTTGATTTTAATGAAGGAATTAAAGTTCCTAATTAATAGGAAGAAAGAAATATTTAAATGACTAGAATAAAATAAAGTGATATTAAAAATATATGAAAATAAATAAAAATATAGAAAAAATATATAATAAAATAGTTTATAAAATTATGTTAATTAGGGTTTTTAGGGAACAAAGAAATATTTAAATTACGATAACAAAATAAAATTATATTAAAAGTTTATAAAATATAAATAAAAATATAAATAAAAATATAAATAAAAATATAAATAAAAATATATAATAAATATATGATAAAAAGAGTTTCTAAAATGATATTAATTAGGGTTTTAGGGAAGAAATAAATATTTAAATTTAAATAAAAAGTGGAATTTCAACCCCTCAGGGAGCACTGAGCAGCAGATTCGGGAATTCTGATTTTTTTTTTATTTTTCAGGGATTTTTTGGGATATTTTTGGATATTTTGGGGATTTCTTTGGGGATTTGGTGGGATTTCTTACCCATCCTGGATTGGAAATTTCAGATTCCCGCAGAGGATTTATTTTTTATGGAGAGAAAAGTCAGGAAAAGTCGGAAAAACAGGAAAAAGGGGAGGAGATTGGGAGAGGAGGAGCCGAGGGAGGAGCTGGGAGGGGAAAAGGACAAAAATCCACTTCATTCCTGGAAAAATTCCCAAGTTTTTTTTTCTCCTGAGCAATTCCAATTTTTTCCCTACATTTTCTCATTTTCCCCTCTAGTTTATTCCATATTTCCCCTTTTTATTCCACATTTTCTCCTATTTATTCCATATTTTCTCCTTTTTATTTCATGTTTTCCCCTTTTTATGCCATATTTTCTCAATTTTATTCCATATTTTCCCCTTTTTATTCCATATTTTCTCTTTTTTATTCCATATTTTCTCCTTTATATTTCATGTTTTCTCCTTTTTATTCTATATTTTCTCTTCCCCCCCAGTTTTATCATTTTATTCCCCGATTTTCTTCTTTTTATTCCATATTTTCTCCTTTTCCCCCAATTTTCTCCTTTTTATTTTATGTTTTCCCCTTTATATTCCACATTTTCTCCTTTCTATTCCATATTTTCTCCTTTTTATTTCATGTTTTCTCCTTTTTATTCCATATTTTCTCTTTCTGCCCAATTTTCTCCTTTTCTATTCCATATTTTCTTTTTATTCCATGTTTTCTCCCTTCTCTCTCCAATTTCCCCTTTTTTATTCCATATTTTCTTTTTTCCCAGATTTTCCCCCATTTTATTCCATATTTACCTCCTTTTTATTCCATATTTTCTTATTTTTATTCCATATTTTCTCCTTTACCCCCAATTTTCTCCCTTTTTATTCCATAATTTCTTTCTTTCCCAATTTTCTCCTTTTTATTCCATATTTTCCCCCTTTTATTCCATATTTTGTCCCTTTTCCCCGATTTCCTCCTTTTTAATCCATATTTTCTCCTTTTTTATTTCCTATCTTCTCATTTTTCCCCTGATTTCCCCCATTTTATTCCATATTTCCCTCCTTTTTATTCCATATTTTCTCTTTTTTCCCCAGTTTTCTCCTTTTTATTCATAAAAACTTTGCCCTCAGGTGGGAAATTTTGGCCTCAGGTGAGAAACTTTGGCTTCAGGTGGAGAATTTTGGCCTCAGGTAAAGAATTCTAGTTTCAGGTGAAGAAAATTTGGCTTCAGGTGACAATTTTTGGCTTCAGGTGGAGAACTTTTGGCCTCAGGTGAGAACCTTTGGCTTCAGGTGAGGAATTTTGGCTGCAGGTGGAGAAATTTTGGTTTCAGTTGAGGAATTTTGGCCTCAGGTTAGAAACTTTAGCTTCAGCTAAGGAAATTTTGGCCTCAGGTGGAGAATTTTGGTTCCAGTTGAGGAATTTTGGCCTCAGGTGGAGAATTTTTGGCCTCAGGTGAGGAATTTTGGTTTCAGATGAGAAATTTTGGCTTCAGGTGAGGAAACTTTGGCCTCAGGTGAAGAATTTGGGCCTCAGGTAAAGAATTTTAGCTTCAGGTGAAGAAATTTTGGCTTCAGGTGACAATTTTTGGCCTCAGGTGGAGAAATTTTGGTTTCAGTTGAGGAATTTTGGCCTCAGGTGAGAAACTTTGGCTTCAGCTACGGAAATTTTGGCCTCAGGTGGGAAACTTTGGCTTCAGGTGGGAAACTTTGGCCTCAGGTGGGAATTTTGGTTTCAGTTGAGGAAATTTTGGCCTCAGGTGAAGAATTTTGGTTTTAGCTGAGGAACTTTGGCCTCAGGTGAGGAAACTTTGGCCTCAAGGGCCAACCAGCCCCTCACAGCACGCCAAGGCCCTGAGGCACCTCAAACCCATGGTGGGATTGTCCCCTCAGCCTGTGAGGTGACTGTCACCCTGACTGTCCCCTCAGTTTGTGAGGTGATTGTCCCCTGACTGTCCCCTCAGCCCGTGAGGTGATTGTCCCCTGACTGTCCCCGCAGTTCCTGAGGTGATTGTCACCCTGATTGTCCCCTCAGCCCCTGAGGTGATTGTCACCCCGATTGTCCCCTCAGCCCGTGAGGTGAGGTGACTGTCACCCTGATTGTCCCCTCACTTTGTGAGGTGATTGTCACCCTGACTGTCCCCTCAGTTCGTGAGGTGACTGTCACCCTGATTGTCCCCTCAGCCCCTGATTGTCCCCTGATGTCCCCTCAGCCCCTGAAGCACCGCCGGCTCCTCTCCCGCCATTCCTCATCCCCTCACGCACCCCTCAGCAACGCAGCAATGGCGGATCTGTGAGGGAAACACCGTGAGGGGCTGGTGGACGCCTCAAACCCATGGCGGGATTGTCCCCTCAGTTCCTGAGGTGATTGTCCCCTCAGCCCGTGAGGTGATTGTCCCCTGATTGTCCCCTCAGCCCGTGAGGTGATTGTCCCCTGATTGTCCCCTCAGCCCCTGAACCACCACCGGCTCCTCTCCCGCCATTGCTCACCCCCTCACGCACCCCTCCGCACCGCAGCAATGGCGGATTTACGAGGGAAACACCGTGAGGGGGTCGCGACCCGCCGCCGCCATTTTCCCTCCCTTTCCCTCCCTCCATCCCTGAGGGCCGCCCAGTGACGTCACCACGCGCAGGCGGAAGTGACGTCAGCGTATCCCTCCGCCGGCCAGGTCGCCTTTTTGTGTGTGTGGTGTGTGTGTTGTGTGTGGTGCGGCTGCGGGCGCCGAGCGCCTGTATCAGCCCGCCGGGCCCGCCGACCTTTTTTTTTTATTAATTTTTTTTACTATTCCCCCTCCTCTTTCCGTGAGGGGAGAAGAAATGGGGGGAAATAAACCCACACGCACGACGCCAAGCCGCCCCCCGGCACAACGTACGGAGGGCGAGCGGAGCTAAGGGATAATTCCTCCTCCTTGTTCTTCTTCATCACCATCTTCATCCTCCTCCTCCTGAGCATCCCGCGGAGTGTGGCGGGGGGGCTGATGCCACCTGCCCCCGCGCCCTGCGGGTCGCCTCGGCCGGAGAGCGGCGGAGCCCCTTAGGAGCTGAGCGGCGGCGGCGCTGAGGGAGGAAGGTGAGGCGGGGAGGGCGATGGTGGCGGCGAGGGGGGAGATGGACTCGATGAGGGGGAGATCGGTGCCGGAGGAACCGGGGAGGGGGATCGAACCGGTGAGGGCGATCGAACCGGCTCGAACCGCCCGGCAATGGGGGAGAGAGAAGGAGGGAATGAAGGGAGAGAGGGAGGGAGGGGGGGGCGGCAGGGCCGGAGCGCGCCGTACACAAAGCGGTGGCGGGAGGAGGAGGAGGAGAGCGGGAGGAGGAGGAGAAGAGCAGGAGAAGAAGGAGGAGGAGAAGGAGGAGGGAGGGCTTGGGGCGCCGGGGAGGAGCCGCCGCCGCCGCCGCTCGTTCCGCCGGCCGCTCCCGCCGCGCTCTGAGGGACGCGGAGTGATCCGCGCGCAGCCCTCACGGACGGGGGGCGCGGTGATGCGGCCGCGCTGAGGGGAGGGGGACGGCGGTGCTGCGGCCCGTCTCCCTCCGCGCTGCCCCATTCCCCTTACAGTCCCCTCGCTGTCCCCTCATTGTCACCTCATTGTCACCTCGCCGTTCCCCTCCGGTCACCCCCTCCCTCCCGGCGGCGTCTCTCCCGGTGCTGCCGCCCCCTCCTCTCTTTGGCGGCGCCGCCGTGCTGGTGGGCGGCCATGTTGGGCTCGGGGATTATTTTTCGCCGCCTTTCTTAGCCGCCACAATACGCCGAGGGTTTTATAGGGCGGCTTTGGCCGGAGTTGTCGGGAGAAATGGCCTTTTGCCGGTTTTTGTGAGGCGGAGGGAGAGGGAGGGGCTGTGATCAGCGGTTTGGAGGGGAGAGGAGCCCAAATCATCACCCTCGGCCTGCTGGTGCTGCAGCTTCAGTGAGTGAGTTAACCCTCGGCCGCAGGGAAATGGGAGTGGGATGCCGAAATTATCAGGGATTTGGGGTTGGGATCAGAAAATCCTCAGGGATTTGGGGTTGGAATCCCTGCTTTCTCCGCAGGGAATTTGGGGTTGGGATCCCAGCTTCCTCTTCAGGGAATTTGGGTTAGGATCCCAAAATTCTCAGGGATTTGGGGTTGGGATCCCAAAACTCTCAGGGATTTGGGGTTGCGATCCCAGCTTTCTCCTCAGGGATTTGGGATTGAGATCTCAACCTTCCCCTCAGGGTACTGGGATTGGGATCCCAAAATTGTCAGGGATCTGGGGTTGGGATCCCAAAATTCTCCTCAGGGATCTGGGGTTGGGATCCCAAAATTCTCCTCAGGGATTTGGGGTTGGGATCCCAAAATTGTCAGGGATTTGGGATTGGGATCCCTGCTTTCCCCTCAGGGATTTGGGGTTGAGATCTCAACCTTCCCCTCAGGGTACTGGGATTGGGATCCCAAAATTCTCCTCAGGGATTTGGGATTAGGATCCCAAAATTCTCACAGATTTGGGGTTGGGATCCCAAAATTCTCAGGGTACTGGGATTGGGATCCCAAAATTCTCTTGAGTGGTTTGGGGTTGGGATCCCAGCTTTCCCCTCAGGGATTTGGGGTTGGGATCCCAGCTTTCCCCTCAGGGATTTGGGATTGGGATCCCTGCCTTCTGAGAGTCCTGGGGTTTGGATTCCACATCTCTTCTCAGATATTTGGGATTGGGATCCCTCCGTTCTCCTCAGGGATTTGGGATTGGGATCCTAACCTTCTCCTCAGGGTTCTGGGGTTGGGATTCCACATCTTTTCTCAGGGATTTGCGGTTGGGATCCCTGCCCTCTGAGAGTCCTGGGGTTTGGATTCCACATCTTTTCTCAGGGAGTTGGGATTGGGGTCCTGAGGTTGTCATCTCATCCCACTAGATTTGGGATTGGGATCTCAACCTTCTCCTCAGGGTCCTGGGGTTTGGATTCCACATCTCAGGGATTTGGGATTGGGATCCCAGACTTCTCCTCAGGGATTTGGGATTGGGATCCCTGCCTTCTGAGAGTCCTGGGGTTTGGATTCCACGTCTCTTCTCAGGAATTTGGGATTGGGATCCCTGCTTTCTCTTCAGGGATTTGGGATTGGGATCCCAACATTCTGAGAGTCCTGGGGTTGGGATCTGAGTCCTCAGGGATTTGGGATTGGGATCCTGAGTTTGTCATCCCATCCCACTAGATTTGGGATTGGGATCCCAGCTTTCTCCTCAGAGTCCTGGGGTTTGGATTCCACATCTCTTCTCAGATATTTGGGATTGGGACCCCAACCATCTCCTCAGGGTCCTGGGGTTGGGATTCCAGTCCTCAGGGATTTGGGATTGGGGTCCCAACCTTCTGAGAGTCCTGGGGTTGGCATTCTAGTCCTCAGGGATTTGGGGTTGGGATCCTGGGGTTGTCATCCCATTGCTCTGGATTTGGGATTGGGATCCCTGCTTTCTCCCCAGAGTCCTGGGGTTTGGATTTCACATCTCAGGGATTTGGGATTGTGATCCTGGGGTTGTCATCCCATCCCACTGGATTTGGGATTGGGATCCCTGCCTTCTGAGAGTCCTGGGGTTGGGATCTGAGTCCTCAGGGATTTGGGATCCCAACCTTCTGAGGGTCCTGGGACTGGGATTCTAGATCTCAGGGATTTGGGTTTGGGATCCTGAGGTTGTCATCTCTTCGCTCTGGATTTGGGATTTGGATCCCAGCTTTCTCTTCAGGGTGTTGGGATTGGGATCCCAGCTTTCTCTTCAGGGTGTTGGGATTTGGATCCCAGCTTTCTCTTCAGGGTGTTGGGATTGGGATCCCAGCTTTCTCTTCAGGGTGTTGGGATTTGGATCCCAGCTTTCTCTTCAGGGTGTTGGGATTGGGATCCCAGCTTTCTCTTCAGGGTGTTGGGATTTGGATCCCAGCTTTCTCTTCAGGGTGTTGGGATTGGGATCCCAGCTTTCTCTTCAGGGTGTTGGGATTGGGATCCCAGCTTTCTCTTCAGGGTGTTGGGATTTGGATCCCAGCTTTCTCTTCAGGGTGTTGGGATTTGGATCCCAGCTTTCTCTTCAGGGTGTTGGGATTGGGATCCCAGCTTTCTCTTCAGGGTGTTGGGATTGGGATCCCAGCTTTCTCTTCAGGGTGTTGGGATTGGGATCCCAGCTTTCTCTTCAGGGATTTGGGATTGGGATCCCTGCCTTCTCCTCAGGGTTTTGGGGTTTGGATTCCACATCTCTTCAGGAATTTGGGATTGGGGTCCCAGCCTTCTGAGAGTCCTGGGGTTGGGATCCTCGTTCTCTCCTCAGGGATTTGGGATTGGGATCCCATCCCTCTCAGGGATTTGGGATTGGGATTGAGATCCCATCTTTCTCAGGGATGTAGGATTGATATCCCACATTTCTCAAGTATTTGGGATTGAGATCCCATCTTTCTCAGGGATGTAGGATTGATATCCCACATTTCTCAAGTATTTGGGATTGAGATCCCATCTTTCTTGGGGATGTAGGATTGATATCCCACATTTCTCAAGTATTTGGGATTGAGATCCCATCTTTCTTGGGGATGTAGGATTGATATCCCACATTTCTCAAGTATCTGGGATTGAGATCCCATCTTTCTTGGGGATGTAGGATTGATATCCCACATTTCTCAAGTATCTGGGATTGAGATCCCATCTTTCTTGGGGATGTAGGATTGATATCCCACATTTCTCAAGTATTTGGGATTGAGATCCCATCTTTCTTGGGGATGTAGGATTGATATCCCACATTTCTCAAGTATCTGGGATTGAGATCCCATCTTTCTCAGAGATTTAGGATTGATATCCCGTATTTCTCAAGTATTTGGGATTGAGGTCCCATCCTTCTCCTCAGGAATTTGGGATTGGGATCCCAACCGTCTCTGGGATTTGGGATTGAGATCCCAACCATCTCCAGAATTTGGGATTGGGATTCCATATTTCTCAAGTATTTGGGATTGAGATCCCAACCGTCTCTGGGATTTGGGATTGAGATCTCATCCTTCTCAGGGATCTGGGATTGAGATGCCATTTTTCTCAGGGATTTAGGATTGGGATTCCATCCTTCTCAAGGATTTGGGATTGAGATCTCATCCTTCTCCTCAGGAATTTGGGATTGGGATCCCATCCTTGTGTGGAATTTGGGATTGAGATCCCATCCTTCTGAGGAATTTGGGATTGAGATCCCATCCTTCTCAGGAATTTGGGATTGAGATCCCATCCTTCTCAGGAATTTGGGATTGACATCCCATCCTTCTCAGGAATTTGGGATTGAGATCCCATCCTTCTCAGGAATTTGGGATTGACATCCCATCCTTCTCAGGAATTTGGGATTGACATCCCATCCCTCTCAGAGCTTTGGGATTTGGGATTGAGATCCCATCTTTCTCAGAGATTTAGGATTGATATCCCATATTTCTCAAGTATTTGGGATTGACATCCCATCCCTCTCAGAGTTTTGGGATTTGGGATTGAGCTCTACCCCTCATTTTTCAGATCCATCCCACCCCTCATCCCATCATTTTCCCATTTTCCATGTTCTGTTCCATCCCAACCACATCCGCCTGGGAAAAACTGGAAAATAAATGGAAAAAAACCTGGAAAAAACTGGGAAAAAACCTGGAAAAAACAAGAAAAATACTGCAAAAAAACCTGGAAAAACCTTCACTCCCCTTGCCAAATCCAGGATCAGATTTTTCCCAAAACTCCGGGAATTTTGGGAGCTCAGGAATTCCCAAATTTGGGATTTCATCCCCCAAGGCTGCAGCTCTGAAAATCCTAATGTTTTGCTGGAATTCCTCCTTTCCAAAAATAGGAATTTATTGGGATTTTCCTGGCAGGAATCTGATCCCAGGGAGGGCAGAGCTGCTGCTTCCCAAAATTCAGGAATTATTCCCTTTCCCTACTCTGCTTTTCCATGTGGAGTTCTGGTTTGTGTTTGTGTTTGTGTTTGTTTTTATTTTTATTTTTATTTTTAACTTTACTTTTAACCTTATTTTTAACTTTATTTTTAACTTTGTTTTTAACTTTATTTTTATTTTTGCCTTTATTTTTGCCTTTATTTCTCTTTGTATTTCTATCTTTATTTGTATTTCTATTTGTATTTCTATCTTTATTTCTACCTTTGTTTCTTCTTTTATTTTTATTTCTATTTCTATTTCTACCTTTATTTCTACCTGTTTCTTCTTTTATTTCTACCTTTATTTTTAACTTTATTTTTATTTTTGCTTTTATTTTAGCTTTTATTTTGGCTCTTATTTTTTATCTTTACCTTTATTTTTATTTTTATTTTCACCTCTATTTTCACCTTTAGTTTTATTTTTATTTTTACCTCTATTTCTATTTCTATTTTTTATTTATTTTTATTTTCCCTCACCTTCTTCCTACCCATTTTTTCCCCTTTAAATCTCAAAATTCCTGGAATTCTCCTCCCAGCTCTTCCTTCAGCCTGGAGAAATTGTGAATTTGGGAAATTGTGAAAAAATTCCCAAAAAATTTGCTCCAGAATGGGAAAAAAAAGGAATTTTGGTGGAGGAATAGAAAGCGGGATTAATTAATTATTATTTAGTAATATTTATTGATTATAATTATTTTATTTTATTATTATTTTACATTATATTTATTATTTGTCCTCATTTAAAACAAATTTTTTCTATTTCACGTTTGAATTCCTGATTCATCTCTGTGTAAATAAATAAATTTCTATCTAATAATAATAAATATAATAATAAATCTATATCTAAATTCATTTACTTCTTTATAAGCAGCAATTAAACATTAAATTTGAATTATTATTTATTAATATTTTCTTATTTAAGACAATTTGGAATTAATTTTCATCAATTCTCTTTCTGTTTCACATTTGAATTCCTGATTTATCTGTGTGTAAATAAATAAATTTATTTCTTGATTAGGAATTTCTTTATTAGGAATTATTTATTAGGAATTGATTTGTTGATTTATTGGGAATTATTAGGAATTCCTTTATTTATTTAGGAAATCGGATTTGTTACATTAGAATTATTTATGATTATTGTAATATATAAAGATTAACTTGTAGTTGATCTGTTGTTAAATTATTAATATAATTTAATATCTAATTTAACTTAAATGTCATATTTTAAATTTTTAATTTAAATTTTATATTTTTAATGTATTTATTTACATTATTTATTTGATTAATATTTGAAATTTATAATTCAATTGAATTTAAATTATTAGATCTTTTAAATTTAAGATATTTTAAGATGAATTTGAATCCTCTTTCCCTTCAATGGATTTTGTTAAAAAATATAAATTAAATACAAATAAATAGATAATTTTATTTCTTTTTTAATAGGAATTTGGGGTCTTAAGCTGTGATAATTTTATATTTATTTATTAATTATTAATGTTTAATTTTTCCTCGTTCAAGACTCATTTAAGACTAATTTTTTGTTCATTTAATATTTTATTTTATTTTATTTTTAATGGGAATTCAAGGTTGAAAACAGATTTTATCCAGAAAAATAACTTGGAATTTTTCAGTGAGAGAGGAAGGAAAAAAATCCCAATTTTGGGTCAAATCCATGGATTTTCATCCCAAATTCCACAGATGGAAAATGTATTTAAAATTTATTTTAAAAAAAACTATTGGAAAAAAAAGTTTATTTTTATTTTTTAATGAATTCTTTTATTTAATTAAATTAATAAAGTCCTTAATTTCATTAAATTATTATTTTATTAAATTATTTAATTTCGTTGAATTAGTTTATTTTATTTTCATTACATATTTATTTAAAAAGTAAACCACAATAAAAATACAAGTAAAACACAATAAAAATACAAATAAAACACAATAAAAATCAAACTAAAACACAATAAAAATACAAATATCATCCCTTACTGAAACAAAACCAAACCAAAATAAAAAAATTATTTTGGAGATTTTTCCAGTGCCAAATTCCCATTTTTTTCCCATTTTTTCCCGATTTTTCCAGTGCCAAATTCCCATTTTCCCCCATTTTTTCCCATTTTTCCAGTGCCAAATTCCCATTTTTTCCCCATTTTTTCCCCATTTTTTCCCATTTTTCCAGTGGCAAATTCCCATTTTTTCCCCATTTTCCCCCCATTTTTTTCTCAATTTTTTCCCATTTTTTCTCCATTTTTCCAGTGGCAAATTCCCATTTTTTCCCCATTTTTTCCCATTTTTCCAGTGCCAAATTCCCATTTTTCCCATTTTTTCTCAATTTTTCCAGTGCCAAATTCCCCGGTTTTTCCCCATTTTTTCCCTGTTTTTCCAGTGCCAAATTCCCATTTTCCCCCTTTTTTCCCCCTTTTTTCCCCCCTTTTTTCCCCCCTTTTTTCCCCCCTTTTTTCCCCCATTTTTTCCCCCCTTTTTTCCCCCCATTTTTCCCCCCATTTTTTCCTATTTTTTCCCCCATTTTTCCAGTGCCAAATTCCCTTTTTTCCCCCCATTTTTCCAGTGCCAAATTCCCTTTTTTTCCCCCATTTTTCCAGTGCCAAATTCCCATTTTTTTCCCCATTTTTCCAGTGCCAAATTCCCAATTTTTCCCCATTTTTCCCCATTTTCCAGGATGGCAGACACAGACCTGTTCATGGAATGTGAGGAGGAGGAGTTGGAGCCTTGGCAGAAAATCAGTGATGTCATTGAGGATTCCGTGGTGGAGGATTACAATTCCATGGAAAAACCTGCTCCAGGTGACAATTCCAGCCAATTCCCAATTTGTCCTGGAAAAAAATCCCATTTTTGGGGTGAAAAATTGGAATTATTGAGGAATTTCATTCATTTTTGGGGCTAAAAATTGGAATTATTGAGGAATTTCATCCATTTTTGGGGTTAAAAATTGGGATTATTGAGGAATTTCATCCATTCCTGGAAAAATTCCCATTTTTGGGGTTAAAAATTGGAATTATTGAGGAATTTCATTCATTTTTGGGGTTGAAAATTCGAATTATTGAGGAATTTCATTCATTTTTGGGGCTAAAAATTGGAATTATTGAGAAATTTCATCCATTTTGGGGTTAAAAATTGGAATAATTGTGGAATTTCATCTATTTTTGGGGTTAAAAATTGGAATAATTGTGGAATTTCATCTATTTTTGGGGTTAAAAATTGGAATTATTGAGGAATTTAATCATTCCTTGAAGAAATTCTCATTTTTGGGGTTAAAAATTGGAATTTTTGAGGAATTTCATCCTTTTTTGAGGTTAAAAATTCAAATTATTGAGGCATTTCATCAGTTTTTTTTCCATGGAAAAACCTGCTCCAGGTGAGAATTCCAGCCAATTCCCAATTTTTTCTGGAAAAAATTCCCATTTTGGGGGATAAAAATCCGAATTATTGAGGAATTTCATCCATTTTTGGGGTTAAAAATTCAAATTATTGAGGCATTTCATTCATTTTTGGGGTTAAAAATTCAAATTATTGAGGAATTTGATCCATTTTTGGGGTTAAAAATTGGAATTATTGAGAAATTTCATCCATTTTGGGGTTAAAAATTGGAATAATTGTGGAATTTCATCTATTTTTGGGGTTAAAAATTGGAATTATTGAGGAATTTAATCATTCCTGGAAAAAATTCTCATTTTTGGGGTTAAAAATTGGAATTTTTGAGGAATTTCATCCATTTTTGGGTTTAAAAATTGGAATTATTGAGGAATTTCATCCAATCCTGGAAAAAATTCTCATTTTTGGGGTTAAAAATTCGAATTATTGAGAAATTTCTTGGGTTTTCCATGGAAAAAGCTGCGCCAGGTGAGAATTCCAGGGAATTCCCAATTTTCCCCCCAATTTTCCCCTTTTTTCCTCTTTTCCTCCCTGACTTTCTCTCTTTTCCCCCCAAATTTTCCCATTTTTTCCCCAATTTTCCATCTTTCTCCTTTTTTCCTCCCTGATTTTTCCTCTTTTCCCTCTTTTCCTCCCTGATTTTCCCATTTTTCCCCCCAATTTTCCATTTTTTTCTCCTTTCCTCCCTGATTTTTCCCTCTTTCCCCCAATTTCCTCCCTTTTCCCTCTTTTCCTCCCTGATTTTCCCTCTTTCCTCCCCCAATTTTTCCCCTTTTCCTCCATAATTTTCCATCTTTTTCCTTTTTTCCTCCCTGATTTTTCTTTCTTTTTGCTCCAAATTTTTTCCCTTTTTCCCCCCAATTTTTCCCCCCCAGTTTTCCCCTTACTTTTGCCCCCCAATTCCCACTAATTTTCCCTCATTCCCACTATTTTCCAGGTGGGAATTCCCTGCTCCAACCAGCCCCTCAGTCCCTCCTGCTGACCCAGAGCTCCCAGCCTGATTTCCCCCAAATTTGCCCTAATTTCTCCCCAAATTTTCCCAATTTCCTCCCAATTTTCCCTCTTTCCCCCCAATTTTTCCCTCTTTCCCCCCAAATTTTCCCTCGTTCCTCCCTGATTTCTCTCCCTTTCCCCTTGTTTTCCCTCCCTGATTTTCCCCCCTTTTTCCTCTTTTCCTCCCTGATTTTCCCTCTTTTCTTCCCCCCAATTTTTCCCATTTTTCCCCCCAATTTTCCCTTTTCCTCTTTTCCTCCCTGATTTCTCTCCCTTTTTGCCCCAAATTTTCCCTTTTCCCACTTGTTTTTTCCCTCTTTTCCTCCTGATTTTTCCTCTTGATTTCCCCCCCAAATTTTCTCTCTTTTTCCCCCTTTTCCTCCCTGATTTTTTTCCTTTTTTCCCCCCAATTTTCCCTCTTTTTCCTCTTTTCCTCCCTGATTTTTCCCCCCTTTTCCTCCTGATTTTTTTCCCTCTTCTCTCTCCCTTTCCCTCCCCAATTTTTCCCTCCATCCCACTAATTTTCCCTCATTCCCACTATTTTCCAGGTGGGAATTCCCTGCTCCAGCCAGCCCCTCAGTCCCTGCTGCTGACCCAGAGCTCCCAGCCTGATTTCCCCAAATTTTCCCTCTTTCCCCCCAAATTTTCCCTCTTTCCCCCCAAATTTCTCCCCCTTTTCCTCCCTAATTTGTCCCCCTTTTCCCTCTTTTCCTCCCTGATTTTTCCCTCTTTTCCTCCCCAATTTTTCCCCTTTTCCTCCTGGTTTTTCTCTCATTTCTCCCCCAATTTTCCCCATTTTCTCCCCAGTTTTCCCCCTTTCTCCCCCCTCAATTTTTCCCTTATTTTTTTCTCCTCATTCCCACTAATTTTCCCTCATTCCCACTATTTTCCAGGTGGGAATTCCGTGGTCCAGCCAGCCCCTCAGTCCCTGCTGCTGACCCAGAGCTCCCAGCCTGATTTCCCGAATTTTCCCTCTTTCCCCCCAAATTTTCCCTCTTTCCCCCCGAATTTCTCCCTCTTTTCCTCCCTGATTTTTCCCTCTTTTCCTCCCCGATTTTTCCCCTTTTCCTCCTGGTTTTTCTCTCATTTCTCCCCCAATTTTCCCCTGTTTTCCCCCCAGTTTTCCCCCTTTCTCCCCCTCAATTTTTCCCTTATTTTTTTCTCCTCCATCCCACTAATTTTCCCTCATTCCCACTATTTTCCAGGTGGGAATTCCGTGGTCCAGCCAGCCCCTCAGTCCCTGCTGCTGACCCAGAGCTCCCAGCCTGATTTCCCCAAATTTTCCCAATTTCCCCCCAAATTTCTCCCCCTTTTCCTCCCTAATTTCTCCCCCTTTTCCCTTTTTTCCTCCCTGATTTTTCCCTCTTTTCTCCCCCCAATTTTTCCCTTTTCCCCATCCCAATTTTCCCCTTTTCTCCCCTGATTTTTCCCTCTTTTCCTCCCTGATTTTTCCCTCTTTTCCTCCCCAATTTTTCCCCTTTCCTCCTGGTTTTTCTCTCATTTCTCCCCCCAATTTTCCCCATTTTCCCCCCAGTTTTCCCCCTTTCTCCCCCTCAATTTTTCCCTTATTTTTTTCTCCTCCATCCCACTAATTTTCCCTCATTCCCACTATTTTCCAGGTGGGAATTCCGTGGTCCAGCCAGCCCCTCAGTCCCTGCTGCTGACCCAGAGCCCTCCGGCCGCCCTGGGCGCTGTGGTCACTCAGCCCCTGCTGCGGCCAGTGCAGCTGATGCAGAATGCCAACCACAGCTCCAACCCCCCGGGGGCACCCAGCCCATCTTCATCACCACCCAGGTGAGTCCTTCACCTGGAATTCCATGGAAAATCCTGCTTTTTTTGGGAAAAAATCCCATTTTTTATGGAGTGTATGGTGTTGTTTATTCCTGCAAACCCAATCCTGACCCTAATCCTAATCCCAACCCAACCCTAAGCACAGCTCCAACCCCCCCGGGGCACCCAGCCCATCTTCAGCACCACCCAGGTGAGACCCTCAGCCAGAATTCCAGGGAAAATCCTGCTTTTTTGGGAAAAAATCCCATTTTTTGTGGAGTTTTGGGTGCTGATTTACGTGTTTTCAACATTTCTTGAGGTTCTCAGATTGCGACTTTGATGGTTTTTCTCTGCTTGGATTTGTTTTCCTGGGAAGCTCCCAGGTGGATTTTCAGCTTTTCCCAAATATTTGAATCCCTGGGAGAAGATTTTTGGGAATTTGGGAAACGAGATGAGAGTGGAATTTGTCTAAAATATGGATTTTTATTCCTGCAAACCCAATCCTGACCCTAATCCTAATCCCAACCCAACCCCAAGCACAGCTCCAACCCCCCCGGGGCACCCAGCCCATCTTCAGCACCACCCAGGTGAGACCCTCAGCCAGAATTCCAGGGAAAATCCTGCTTTTTTGGGAAAAAATCCCATTTTTTGTGGAGTTTTGGGTGCTGATTTACGTGTTTTCAACATTTCTTGAGGTTCTCAGATTGCGACTTTGATGGTTTTTCTCTGCTTGGATTTGTTTTCCTGGGAAGCTCCCAGGTGGATTTTCAGCTTTTCCCAAAGATTTGAATCCCTGGGAGAAGATTTTTGGGAATTTGGGGAAGGAGATCAGAGGAAAATCTGGGAATGGATTTAGTGACAGATGGGTTGAATTCCAGGGATTTCCTGGGTGGTTTTTTGGGAATATTGGGATTTTTGGGGTGGGAATTCCCTGGGGAATGACAAATCCATTGAATTCCCTGGGGAATGACAAATCCATTGAATTCCAGGGATTCTCCTGGGAGATTTTTTAGGAATATTGGATTCTCCTGGTGGATTTTTGGGAATATTGAGACTATTTGGGGTGGGAATTGCAGGGATTTTGGGATTTTTGGGAATGACGAATCCATGGAATTGCAGGGATTCTCCTGGGTGCTTTTTGGGAATATTTGAGAATATTTGGGGTGGGAATTCCAGGGATTTTGGGATTTTTGGGAATAACAAATCCCTTCATTCCCAGGGATTCTCCTGGGTGGTTTTTTTGGGGATATTCGGGATATTTGGATTCTCCTGTGTGGGTTTTTTTTGGATTTTTGGGATGGGAATTCCAGGGATTCTCCTGGGTGGTTTTTTGGGGAATATTTGGGAATCTTTGGGGTGTGAATTGCAGGGATTTTGGGATTTCTGGGAATGACCAATCCCTTCAATCCCAGGGATTCTCCTGGCTGTTTTTTTGGGATTTTTTGGGATATTTGGATTCTCCTGTGTGGTTTTTTGGGGATTTTTGGGGTGGGAATTCCAGGGATTCTCCTGGGTGTTTTTTTGGGGAATATTTGGGAATCTTTGGGGTGTTTTTTTGGGATATTTGGGATTTTTGGGACTGACGAATCCCTTCATTCCCAGGGATTCTCCTGGCTGTTTCTTTGGGATTTTTTGGGATATTTGGATTCTCCTGTGTGGTTTTTTTGGGATTTTTGGGGTGGGAATTCCAGGGATTCTCCTGGGTGGTTTTTTTGGGAATCTTTGGGGTGTGAATTCCAGGGATTTTGGGATTTTTGGGACTGACAAATCCATGGAATTGCAGGGATTCTCCTGGCTGTTTCTTTGGGATTTTTTGGGATATTTGGATTCTCCTGTGTGGTTTTTTTTGGGATTTTTGGGGTGGGAATTGCAGGGATTCTCCTGGGTGGATTTTTTGGGAATCTTTGGGGATATTTTGGGATTTTTGGGACTGAGGAATCCATGGAATTTTAGGGATTTCCCGTGCGGAACGTCCGCCCCGTGCAGAGCCCCATGAACCAGGTTGGCATCGTGCTCAACGTGCAGCAGGGCCAGACCGTGCGGCCCATCACCCTCGTGCCAGGTAATTAATTAAAATCTCATTAATTAGTGTTAATTATTAGCCGTTAATAGTGTCATTGTTGATGTCAATTGATGATATTAATGTTAACGATGATGTTATTAATAATGATGATGTGAGGTTGGTGCAGAGCCTCATGAACCAGGTGAGGTTCATCACCCTTGTGCCAGGTAATTAGTGAAAATCTCATTAATTAGTGTTAATTATTAGCCGTTAATAGTGTCATTGTTGGTGTCAATTGATGATATTAATGTTAATGATGATGTTATTAATAATAATGATGATGTGAGGTTGGTGCAGAGCTTCATGAAACAGGTAGGGCTGATCAGCCTCGTGCCAGGTAATTAATGAAATCTCCTTAATTAGTGTTAATTATTAGCCGTTAATAGTGTAACTGTTGATGTCAATTGATGATATTATTATTAATGTGTTATTATTAATGGTGATGTTATTAATAATGATGATGTGAGGTTGGTGCAGAGCCTCATGAACCAGGTGGGGCTCATTACCCTCGTGACAGGTAATTAGTGAAATAGCCTTAATTAGTGTTAATTATTAGCCGTTAATAATGTAACTGTTATTATTGATAATGGGGATGATGTTATTATTAGTAATAATGGTAATGGTGATGATATGTGGGCAGTGCAGAGCTTCATGAACCAGGTGGGGCTCATAGGTAATTAATGAAAAACTCATTAGTAGTTATTAGTAATTAGCAATTAATAATGTAATTGTTATTACTAATGAGGAGGACATTATTAATAATAATATTAATAATAATGGTGGTGGTGTGAGGTTGGTGCAGAGCCTCGTGAGCCAGGTGGGGCTGATCAGATAATTAATTAAAACTCCTTAATTAGTGTTAATTATTAGCCATTAATAGTGTCATTGTTGATATCAATTGATGATGTTATTGTTAATGATGGTGTTATTAATAATAATGGTGATGAGGTTGGTGCAGAGCCTCATGAACCAGGTGGGGCTGATCAGCCTCGTGCCAGGTAATTAGTGACATCTCGTTAATTGGTGTTAATTATTAGCTGTTAATAGTGTAACTGTTGTTATTGATAAAGGGGATGATGTTATTGTTAGTAATAATGGTAATAATGATGATATGAGGTTGGTGCAGAGCTTCATGAACCAGGTGGGGCTGATCAGCCTCGTGCCAGGTAATTAGTGAAAATATCATTAATTAGTGTTAATTGTTAGCCGTTAATAGTGTCATTGTTGATGTCAATTGATGATATTATTGTTAATAGGTTATTAATGATGATGATGTTATTAATAATGATGGTGTGAGGTTGGTGCAGAGCTTCATGAACCAGGTGGGGCTCATAGGTAATTAATGAAAAACTCATTAATAGTTATTAGTAATTAGCAATTAGTAATGTAATTGTTATTACTAATGAGGAGGACATTATTAATAATAATGGTGGTGGTGTGAGGTTGGTGCAGAGCCTCATGAACCAGGTGGGGCTGATCAGGTAATTAATTAAATCTCCTTAATTAGTGTTAATTATTAGCCGTTAATAGTGTCATTGTTGATATCAATTGATGATCTTATTATTAATGTATTATTAACGATGATGATATCAATAATGATGATGTGAGGTTGGTGCAGAGCCTCATGAACCAGGTGGGGCTCATCAGGTAATTAACAAAAATATCATTAGTAATTACTAGTAATTAGCCATTGACAATGTAATTGTTATTATTGATAATGGGGATGATATTGTTATTAATAATGATGGTGAGGTGAGGTTGGTGCAGAGCCTCATGAACCAGGTGGGGCTGATCAGCCTCGTGCCAGGTAATTAATGAAATCATCACTAATAATTAATAATTATCAGCAATTAATAGTGTAACTGTTGTTATTAATAACGGGGATGATGTTATTACTAATAATAATGATAATGATACTGATGTGAGGTTGGGGGTAGAGCTTCATGAACCAGGTGGGGCTCATCAGGTAGTTAATGAAATCATCATTAATTATTGTTAATAATTAGCAATTAATAGTGTCATTGTTATTAATGATGGGGTGATGTTATTAATAATAATATTATTATTGATAATAATGATGATGATGTGAGGTTGGTGCAGAGCTTCATGAACCAGGTGGGGCTCATCAGGTAATTAATGAAATCACTGTTAATTAATAATAATTAGCGATTAATAATGTAATTGTTGTTATTAATAGTGGGGATGATATTATTGTTATTAATAATAATAATAATGATGTGAGGTCAGTGCAGAGCTTCATGAACCAGGTAAAGCCTCCCAAAATTAGCAAAATAATAATTAATCATCACTAACAAGGAACAATAATAATGAATAATTGTTAATGTGTTTCTGGATGTAATTTCCATTAATTCTAGACAGAATTGTAATTAATTCCAGACACAATTCCAATTAATTTTAGGTACAATTTCACTGCAGGGATTAATTCTAGACACAATTCCAATTATTTCCAAATGCAGTTTCACATCTAGGGTTTAATCCCACCTAGAAATGAGATGGAAATCCCAAATTTCCCCAAATTTGTACCTAAAATTAACTGGAATTGTAATTAATTCCAGATGCAATTTCAATCAATTCTAGACACAATTCCAATTAATTTTAGGTACAATTTCACTGCAGGGATTAATTCTAGACACAATTCCAATTATTTCCAAATGCAGTTTCACATCTAGGGTTTAATCCCACCTAGAAATGAGATGGAAATCCCAAATTTCCCCAAATTTGGACCTAAAATTAACTGGAATTGTAATTAATTCCAGACACAATTCCAATTAATTTTAGGTACAATTTCACTGCAGGGATTAATTCTAGACACAATTCCAATTATTTCTAAATGCAGTTTCACATCTAGGGTTTAATCCAACCTAGAAATGAGATGGAAATCCCAAATTTCCCCAAATTTGTACCTAAAATTAACTGGAATTGTAATTAATTCCAGATGCAATTTCAATCAATTCTAGACACAATTCCAATTAATTTTAGGTACAATTTCACTGCAGGGATTAATTCTAGACACAATTCCAATTATTTCCAAATGCAGTTTCACATCTAGGGTTTAATCCCACCTAGAAATGAGATGGAAATCCCAAATTTCCCCAAATTTGGACCTAAAATTAACTGGAATTGTAATTAATTCCAGACACAATTCCAATTAATTTTAGGTACAATTTCACTGCAGGGATTAATTCTAGACACAATTCCAATTATTTCTAAATGCAGTTTCACATCTAGGGTTTAATCCCACCTAGAAATGAGATGGAAATCCCAAATTTCCCCAAATTTGGACCTAAAATTAACTGGAATTGTAATTAATTCCAGACACAATTCCAATTAATTCTAGACACAATTTTAATTGATTTCCAGGTACAGTTTCAATTAATTCTAGACACAGTTCCAATTAATTCTAGATGCAATTCCAATTAATTCTGGACACCGTTTGAATTATTTCTAGGTACAGTTTTAGCTGTTGGTCTTAATCCCACATAGAAACAAGTTTCAAATGCTGAATTTTCTTTGCATTTTGTGCTGTGTAAAAGCCATAAATCCCAAACTTTTCCAGGATTTTGCCGTGTGTTTTTCCCATTAATTTGGGTGAATTTTCCCATAAATTTTGATGAATTTTCTCTTTAATTTTGGTGAATTTTCCCTTTAATTTTGATGAATTTTCTCTTTAATTTTGGTGAATTTTCCCATTAATTTGGGTGAATTTTCCCATTAATTTTGATGAATTTTCCCATTAATTTGGGTGAATTTTCCCATTAATTTGGGTGAATTTTCCCATTAATTTTGATGAATTTTCCCTTTAATTTTTTGTGATTTTTTCCCCATTTTCCAGCCCCAGGCACCCAGTTTGTGAAGCTGCAGTAGGAGTTCCCCAGCTGTTCTCACACAATATTCCAGGATTTTGCCATGGGTTTTCCCCATTAATTTGGGTGAATTTTCCCTTTAATTTTGATGAATTTTCTCTTTAATTTTGGTGAATTTTCCCATTAATTTGGGTGAATTTTCCCATTAATTTGGGTGAATTTTCCCATTAATTTGGGTGAATTTTCCCATTAATTTTGGTGAATTTTCCCATTAATTTTGATGAATTTTCCCTTTAATTTTTTGAGATTTTTTCCCCATTTTCCAGCCCCAGGCACCCAGTTTGTGAAACTGCAGTGGGAGTTCCCCAGCTGTTCTCACACAATATTCCAGGATTTTGCCATGTGTTTTCCCCATTAATTTTGGTGAATTTTCCCATTAATTTTGGTGAATTTTCCCTTTAATTTTGGTGAATTTTCCCATTAATTTTGATGAATTTTCCCTTTAATTTTGATGAATTTTCCCTTTAATTTTTTGTGATTTTCCCTTTAATTTATGCAATTTTTCCCCATTTCCAGCCCCAGGCACCCAGTTTGTGAAGCTGCAGTGGGAGTTCCCCAGCTGTTCTCACAGTTTCCCAGGATTTTGCAATATGTTTTTTCCATTAATTTTGATGAATTTTTCCCATGAATTTATGGAATTTTCCCCATTTCCAGCCCCAATGGGTTGGCATTGATTCCAGCTGCAGTTCCATGCCTGGGAATTAATTCCAGACACAATTGTAATTAATTCTAGACTCAATTGTAATTAATTCTAGACACAATTGTTATTAAGTGTAGACACAATTTTAATTAATTCCAGACATAATTCCAATCAATTCTAGACACATTTTCAATTAATTCTAGGTATGATTTCAGTTAATTCTAGACACAATTCAAATTAATTCTAGAGTCAATACCAATTAATCCTATCTGCAATTTTAGGTAATTCTAGACATGATTCATATAAATTCTCAACCCAATTTCAATTTATTCCAGGTACAGCTTCGTTTCTAGGTACAGTTTTGTGTCCAGGGCTTAATCCCACCTAGAAATAAAATGCAAATCCCCATGAATTTATGGATTTTTCCCCATTTTCCAGCCCCAGGCACCCAGTTTGTGAAGCTGCAGTGGGAGTTCCCCAGGTGTTCTCACACAAGGCTCAGAGTTACACCTTTACAAAACCCATAAATCCTAAATTTATGGATTTTTCCCCATTTTCCAGCCCCAGGCACCCAGTTTGTGAAGCCAGCAGTGGGAGTTCCCCAGCTGTTCTCACACATGGCTCAGAGTTACACCTTTACAAACCCCATAAATCCCAAATTTATGTAATTTTTCCCCATTTTTCCAGCCCCAGGCACCCAGTTTGTGAAGCTGCAGTGGGAGTTCTCCAGCTGTTCTCACACACTTTGGGATTTTGCACTCTACAAACCCCATAAATCCCAAATTTATGTGATTTTTCCCCATTTCCAGCCCCAGGCACCCAGTTTGTGAAGCTGCAGTGGGAGTTCCCCAGCTGTTCTCACACATGGCTCAGAGTTACACCTTTACAAACCCATAAATCCCAAATTTATGTAATTTTTCCCCATTTCCAGCCCCAGGCACCCAGTTTGTGAAGCCAGCAGTGGGAGTTCCCCAGCTGTTCTCACACTGCCCTGCAGTTCAGGTTCTACAAACCCCATAAATCCCAAATTCCCATAAATTTATGTAATTTTTCCCCATTTCCAGCCCCAGGTACCCAGTTTGTGAAGCTGCAGTGGGAGTTCCCCAGCTGTTCTCACACTGCCCTGCAGTTCAGGTTCTACAAACCCCATAATTCCCAAATTTATGTGATTTTTCCCCATTTTCCAGCCCCAGGTACCCAGTTTGTGAAGCTGCAGTGGGAGTTCCCCAGGTGTTCTCCCACATGGCTCAGAGTTACACCTTTACAAACCCCATAAATCCCAAATTCCCATAAATTTATGTAATTTTTCCCCATTTCCAGCCCCAGGCACCCAGTTTGTGAAGCCAGCAGTGGGAGTTCCCCAGCTGTTCTCACACAGCTCAGGATTTTGCACTCTACAAACCCCATAAATCCCAAATTTATGTGATTTTTCCCCATTTCCAGCCCCAGGCACCCAGTTTGTGAAGCTGCAGTGGGAGTTCCCCAGGTGTTCTCACACATGGCTCAGAGTTACACCTTTACAAACCCCATAAATCCCAAATTCCCATAAATTTATGTGATTTTTCCCCATTTTCCAGCCCCAGGCACCCAGTTTGTGAAGCTGCAGTGGGAGTTCCCCAGGTGTTCTCCCACATGGTTCAGAGTTACACCTTTACAAACCCCATAAATCCCAAATTCCCGTAAATTTATGTGATTTCTCCCCATTTCCAGCCCCAGGCACCCAGTTTGTGAAGCCAGCAGTGGGAGTTCCCCAGCTGTTCTCACACTGCCCTGCAGTTCAGGTTCTACAAACCCCATAAATCCCAAATTTATGTGATTTTTCCCCATTTTTCCAGCCCCAGGCACCCAGTTTGTGAAGCCAGCAGTGGGAGTTCCCCAGCTGTTCTCACACTGCCCTGCAGTTCAGGTTCTACAAACCCCATAAATCCCAAATTTATGTGATTTTTCCCCATTTTCCAGCCCCAGGCACCCAGTTTGTGAAGCCAGCAGTGGGAGTTCCCCAGGTGTTCTCCCACATGGCTCAGGTCAGACCTGCCAGCACGGTTCCTGTCCGGCCCAGCGCCAACACCTTCACCACAGTCATCCCTGCAACCCTCACCCTGAGGAGTGCTGCACCTCAGACCCAGCCCCAGCAGCAGAGTGAGTGAAAAATGAAAATATCCTGAATTCCGGGGGGTTTGGGATGGGAAATCGCAAGTTTCGGGGTGGTTTGGGATGGAAAATCTGAAATTTGGGGGGAAATTCTCACTGAAATCCTGAATTCAGGGAGTAATTCCCACTGAAATCCTGAATTCAGGGAGTAATTCCCACTGAAATCCCAAATTCAGGGAGGAATTTTCACTGAAATCCCAAATTCGAGGGTGTTTGAGATGGGGAATCCTAAATTCGGGGCAGAATTCTCATTGAAATCCTGAATTCTGGGGGAGTTTAGAATAGGAAATCCCAGATTCAGGGGGGGTTTGGGATGGGGGATCCTGAATTTTGGGGTGTTAGGAATGGGAAATGCCAAATTTGGGTTTGGGGTTCTGACCCTGAGGAGTGCAGCTCCTCAGACACAGCCTCAGCAGCAGAGTGAGTGAAAAATAAAAATATCTCCAATTTCGAGGGGTTTGGGATGGGAAATCTCAAGTTTGGGGGTGTTTGGGATGGGAAATCTGAAATTTGGGGGAGGAATTGTCACTGAAATCCCAAATACAGGGAGTAATTCCCACTGAAATCCCAAATTCAGGGAGGGTTTGGAATAGGAAGTCCCAGATTCAGGGGGTTTGGGGTGGGGGATCCCAAATTTGGGAGGAATTCTCACTGAAATCGCAAATTTGGGGAGGAATTCTCACTGAAACTGCAAATTTGTGGAGGAATTTTCACTGAAATCCCAAATTCTGGGGTGTTTGGGATGTGAAATCCCAAATTTGGGGAGGAATTCTCACTGAAATCCCAAATTCAGGGAGGGTTTGCAATAGGAAATCCCAAATTTGGGGAGGAATTCTCACTGAAATCCCAAATTCAGGGGTGTTTGGGATGGGAAAACGTGAATTTTGGGGTGTTAGGAATGGGAAATCCCAAATTTGGGTTTGGGGTTCTGACCCTGAGGAGTGCTGCACCTCAGCCCCAGCCCCAGCAGCAGAGTGAGTGAAAAACCCCAAAAGTCCTGAATTTCGGGGTGTTTGGGATGGGAAATCCTGAATTTCGGGGTGTTTGGGATGGGAAATCCTGAATTTCAGGGTGTTTGGGATGGGAAATCCCAAGTTCAGGGAGGTTCGTAATGGGAAATCTGAAATTTGGGGGGAAATTCTCACTGAAATCCTGAATTCTGGGGGAGTTTAGAATAGGAAATCCCAGATTCAGGGGGAGTTTGGGATGGGGGATCCTGAATTTTGGGGTGTTAGGAATGGGAAATGCCAAATTTGGGTTGGGGGTTCTGACCCTGAGGAGTGCTGCACCTCAGACACAGCCTCAGCAGCAGAGTGAGTGAAAAATAAAAATATCTCCAATTTTGGGGGGGTTTGGGATGGGAAATCTCAAGTTTGGGGGTGTTTGGGATGGGAAATCTGAAATTTGGGGAGGAATTGTCACTGAAATCCCAAATACAGGGAGTAATTCCCACTGAAATCCCAAGTTCAGGGAGGGTTTGGAGGAGTAAATCCCGAATTTGGGGAGGAATTCTCACTGAAATCCCAAATTTGGGGAGGAATTCTCACTGAAACTGCAAATCTGTGGAGGAATTCTCACTGAAATCCCAAATTTGGGGAGGAATTCTCACTGAAATCCCAAATTTGGGGAGGAATTCTCACTGAAATCCCAAATTTGGGGAGGAATTCTCACTGAAATCCCAAATTTGGGGAGGAATTCTCACTGAAATCCCAAATTTGGGGAGGAATTCTCACTGAAATCCCAAATTCAGGGAGGGTTTGCAATAGGAAATCCCAAATTTGGGGAGGAATTCTCACTGAAATCCCAAATTCAGGGGTGTTTGGGATGGGAAAATGTGAATTTTGGGGTGTTAGGAATGGGGAATCCCAAATTTGGGTTTGGGGTTCTGACCCTGAGGAGTGCTGCACCTCAGCCCCAGCCCCAGCAGCAGAGTGAGTGAAAAACCCCAAAAAATCCTGAATTTCGGGGTGTTTGGGATGGGAAATCCTGAATTTCAGGGTGTTTGGGATGGGAAATCCTGAATTTCGGGGTGTTTGGGATGGGAAATCTGAAATTTGGGGGGAAATTCTCATTGAAATCCTGAATTCTGGGGGAGTTTAGAATAGGAAATCCCAGATTCAGGGGGGTTTGGGATGGGGGATCCTGAATTTTGGGGTGTTAGGAATGGGAAATGCCAAATTTGGGTTTGGGGTTCTGACCCTGAGGAGTGCAGCTCCCCAGACACAGCCTCAGCAGCAGAGTGAGTGAAAAATAAAAATATCTCCAATTTTGGGGGGGTTTGGGATGGGAAATCTCAAGTTTGGGGGTGTTTGGGATGGGAAATCTGAAATTTGGGGGAGGAATTGTCACTGAAATCCCAAATACAGGGAGTAATTCCCACTGAAATCCCAAATTCAGGGAGGGTTTGGAATAGGAAGTCCCAGATTCAGGGGGTTTGGGGTGGGGGATCCCAAATTTGGGAGGAATTCTCACTGAAATCGCAAATTTGGGGAGGAATTCTCACTGAAATCCTAAATTTGGGGAGGAATTCTCACTGAAACTGCAAATTTGTGGAGGAATTTTCACTGAAATCCCAAATTCTGGGGTGTTTGGGATGTGAAATCCCAAATTTGGGGAGGAATTCTCACTGAAATCCCAAATTCAGGGAGGGTTTGCAATAGGAAATCCCAAATCTGGGGAGGAATTCTCACTGAAATCCCAAATTCAGGGGTGTTTGGGATGGGAAAACGTGAATTTTGGGGTGTTAGGAATGGGAAATCCCAAATTTGGGTTTGGGGTTCTGACCCTGAGGAGTGCACCTCAGCCCCAGCCCCAGCAGCAGAGTGAAAAACCCCAAAATATCCCGAATTCTGGGGGGTTTGGGATGGGAAATCTCAAGTTTGGGGAGGTTTGTAATGGGAAATCTGAAATTTGGGGGGGAAATTCTTACTGAAATCCCAAATTTCCCTAAAATTCACGTGAATTTCCCTGGAATTTCCCTGGATTTTTCCTACAATTCCCTCGAATTTCACTCAAATTTCACTTGAATTCACTTGAATTTTCCTGGAAATTCACTTGACTTTCACTTGACTTTGACTTTGACTTGAATTTCCCTGGAATTTCACTTGGGTGTCCCTTGAATTTCCCTGCAATTCCCTCGAATTTCACTCGATTTCACTCAAATTTCACTGGAATTCACTTGGATTTTCCTGGAAATTCACTTGACTTTCACTTGACTTCGACTTTTCACTTGAATTTCCCTAAAATTCACTTGAATTTCCCTGGAATTTCCTTGGAATTTCCCTGCAATTCCCTTGAATTTCACTCGAATTTCACTCAAATTTCACCATAATTTCTCTGCAATTCCCCTGCAATTCCCATCTTCCATCCCCTGACGATTTTTTGGGATAATTTCACCCCAATTCTCTCTCTCCCCATGTTTTTTGGGATAATTTCACTGGAATTCTCTCTCTCTGCCTCTTCACTTGAGTTTCACTTGACTTTCCCTTGAATTTCCCTGGAATTTTTCTTGGAATTTCCCTGCAATTCCCTCGAATTTCACTCGAATTTCACTCGAATTTCACTCAAATTTCACTCAAATTTCACTGGAATTCATTTGAATTTTCCTGGAAATTCACTTGACTTTCACTTGACTTTGACTTTTCACTTGAATTTCCCTAAAATTCACTTGAATTTCCCTTGAATTTCCCTGCAATTCCCTCAAATTTCACTTGAATTTCACTCAAATTTCACTCGAATTCACTTGAATTTTCCTGGAAATTCATTTGACTCTCACTTGACGTTCTCTGCAATTCACTTGAATTTCCCTTGAATTTCCCTGCAATTCCCTCGAATTTCCCTCTAATTTCACCCAAATTTCACCATAATTCCCCAAAATTCTTCTGGAATTCCCCTGCAATTCCCATCTTCCATCCCCTGGTGATTTTTTAGGATAATTCCTCCCCAATTCCCCCTCTCCCCATATATTTTTTTGGGATAACCTCACCGGAATTCTCTCTTTCTCCGCAGTGAGCATCGCCAGCTTCGTGACGGTGAAGAGGCCAGGGGTGCCAGGGGACAGCGCTGGCCCGGGAGGTGGCCCGGGTGGCCCGGGAGGTGGCCCAGGAGGCGGCCAGGGTGGCAGTGAGGTGGCCAAGGTGGCAGCTGGCGCTGGCCCTGGCTCTGCCCACGGCCCCGGCGGCAGCCCTGCGGCGCAGCGAGCGGCCGGCGGCGAGGGGACGGCGGCCGCTGCCGCCAGGAAAGGTCAGCCTGGGCTTGCAAGGGTTAAATCCCAAAAATTGCAGTCCAAAAGGGGGGGAAACCCCAAAAATCCCAACTCTGAGACCCCAGAGGCTGCCACCAGGAAAGGTCAGCCTGCAACGTCCCAAAATGTCCCAAAAATCCCAACTCTGAGATCCCAAAAATCCCAGTTCAGGGGGGCTGTTGATCCCAAATATCCCAACTCTGAGATCCCAAAAATCTCAACTCTGAGATCCCAAAAATCCCAACTCTGAGATCCCAGAAATCCCAACTCTGAGATCCCAAAAATCTCAACTCTGAGATCCCAAAAATCTCAACTCTGAGATCCCAGAAATCCCAACTCTGAGATCCCAAAAATCCCAACTCTGAGATCCCAAAAATCCCAACTCTGAGATCCCAAAAATCTCAACTCTGAGATCCCAAAAATCCCAAGTCTGAGATCACAAAAATCTCAAGTCTGAGATCCCAAAAATCCCAACTCTGAGATCCCAAAAATCTCAACTCTGAGATCCCAAAAATCTCAACTCTGAGATCCCAAAAATCCCAACTCTGAGATCCCAGAAATCCCAACTCTGAGATCCCAAAAATCCCAACTCTGAGATCCCAAAACTCCTGGGGTTGAGATCCCAGAAATCTCAACACTGAGATGCCAAAATCCCAACTCTGAGACCCCAAAGGCTGCCGCCAGGAAAGGTCAGCCTGGGATTGCAAGGGTTAAATCCCAAAATATCCTGAGATATCCTGGGGCATGAGGGGTTAAACCCCAAAAATCCTGGTTCCAGAGGAGTTAAAATCCCAAAAATCCCAGGGCTGAGATCCCAAAAATCTCAAGTCTGAGATTCCAAAAATCCCAAGTCTGAGATTCCAAAAATCCCGACTCTGAGATCCCAAAAATCCCGACTCTGAGATCCCAAAAATGCCAGTTTTGAGATCCCAAAAATCCTGGATCACCACGCCTGGGAAACCAAAATATCCTGGGGCTGAGATCCCAAAAATCCTAAATCTGAATTCCCAAAAATCCCAGGGCTGAGATCCCAAAAAATCACAATTCTCAGATCCCAAAAATCCCAGGTCAGGTGGGCTGAGATTTGTGATTGATTTTGTGTTAAAAAATCCCAGAATTTTGGTTAAAATGGAATATTTTTAGGATAATTTCCAGGATTTGTGACCATTTTATGTTAAAAAATCCCAGAATTTTGGTTAAAATGGGGAAAATTTTGGGATAATTCCCGATTTTGTGTTAAAAAATGCTGGAATTTTGGGATTTGTGATTGATTTTGTGTTCAAAAATCCCAGAATTTTGCTTAAAATGGAATATCTTTAGGATAATTTCTGGGATTTGTGACCGATTTTGTGTTAAAAATTCCCAGAATTTTGGTTAAAATGGGGAAAATTTTGGGATAATTCCTGATTTTGTGTTAAAAAATGCTGGAATTTTGGGATTTGTGATCGATTTTGTGTTAAAAAATCCCAGAATTTTTGTTAAAATGGAATATTTTTAGGATAATTTCCAGGACTTGTGACAATTTTATGTTCAAAAATCCCAGAATTTTGCTTAAAATGGGGAAAATTTTGACATAATTTCCAGGATTTGTGACACTTTTATGTTCAAAAATCCCAGAATTTCGGGATGATTTTTAGGATTTCCTCCCTAATTCCGTGTTTTCCCTCCGCAGTGAGCTCCTCTCCCATTCCCAACCTGGAATTCCAGGATGGAGGGAGGAAGGTTTGCCCGCGCTGCGACGCTCAGTTCCGAGTCATCGAGGCTCTGCGGGGACACATGTGTGTAAGTGAGCCCAGAATTCCCAAAATTCCCAAAATTCCGTGGTTTGTAGGGAAATCCTGCAGGGACACATGTGTGTAAGTGAGCCCAGAATTCCCAAAATTCCCAAAATTCCCAAAATTCCGTGGTTTATAGGGAAATCCTGCAGGGACACATGTGTGTAAGTGAGCCCAGAATTCCCAAAATTCCCAAAATTCCGTGGTTTATAGGGAAATCCTGCAGGGACACATGTGTGTAAGTGAGCCCACAATTCCCAAAATTCCCAAAATTCCACAGTTTATAGGGAAATCCTGCAGGGACACATGTGTGTAAGTGAGCCCACAATTCCCAAAATTCCCAAAATTCCACAGTTTATAGGGAAATCCTGCAGGGACACATGTGTGTAAGTGAGCCCAGAATTCCCAAAATTCCCAAAATTCCACGGTTTATAGGGAAATCCTGCAGGGACACATGTGTGTAAGTGAGCCCACAGTTCCCAAAATTCCCAAAATTCCGTGGTTTGTAGGGAAATCCTGCAGGGACACATGTGTGTAAGTGAGCCCACAATTCCCAAAATTCCCAAAATTCCACAGTTTATAGGGAAATCCTGCAGGGACACGTGTGTGTAAGTGAGCCCACAATTCCCAAAATTCCCAAAATTCCCAAAATTCCACAGTTTATAGGGAAATCCTGCAGGGACACGTGTGTGTAAGTGAGCCCAGAATTCCCAAAATTCCCAAAATTCCGTGGTTTATAGGGAAATCCTGCAGGGACACGTGTGTGTAAGTGAGCCCACAGTTCCCAAAATTCCCAAAATTCCACAGTTTATAGGGAAATCCTGCAGGGACACATGTGTGTAAGTGAGCCCACAATTCCCACAATTCCCAGAATTCCCAAAATTCCCAAAATTCCGTGGTTTGTAGGGAAATCCTGCAGGGACACGTGTGTGTAAGTGAGCCCACAATTCCCACAATTCCCAAAATTCCCAAAATTCCATGGTTTGTAGGGAAATCCTGCAGGGACACATGTGTGTAAGTGAGCCCACAGTTCCCAAAATTCCCCAAATTCCACAGTTTATAGGGAAATCCTGCAGGGACACATGTGTGTAAGTGAGCCCAGAATTCCCAAAATTCCCAAAATTCCCAAAATTCCGTGGTTTGTAGGGAAATCCTGCAGGGACACATGTGTGTAAGTGAGCCCAAAATTCCCAAAATTCCCAAAATTCCGTGGTTTATAGGGAAATCCTGCAGGGACACATGTGTGTAAGTGAGCCCACAGTTCCCAAAATTCCCAAAATTCCCAAAATTCCGTGGTTTGTAGGGAAATCCTGCAGGGACACGTGTGTGTAAGTGATTCCCAAATATCCCAAAATTCCCAGAATTCCCAAAATTCCATGGGAAATTCCATAGTTTTTAAAGGAAATCCTGCAGGGAACATGTCTGGAATTAATTCCCAAATTCCATGGGGAATTCTGTGATTTTTAGGGAAATCCTGCAGGGACACGTGTGTAAGTGATTCCCAAAATTCCAGGGGAAATTCCATGGTTTTAAAGGAAATCCTGCAGGGAACATGTCTGGAATTAATTCCCAAATTGCATGGGAAATTCCATTAGAAATTCTATGGAAAATTCGATCATTTTTAGGGAAATCCTGCAGGGACACATGTGTGTAAGTGACTCCCAAAATTCCCAAAATTCCCAAAATTCCGTGGTTTATAGGGAAATCCTGCAGGGACACGTGTGTAAGTGAGCCCAAAATTCCCAAAATTCCCAAAATTCCGTGGTTTGTAGGGAAATCCTGCAGGGACACGTGTGTGTAAGTGAGCCCAGAATTCCCAAAATTCCATGGAAAATTCCATGGAAAATTCGGTGATTTTTAGGGCAATTCCGCAGGGAACACGTCTGGAATTAATTCCCAAATTCCATGGGGAATTCTATGGAAAAGTCGGTGATTTTTAGGGAAATCCTGCAGGGACACACGTGTGTAAGTGAGCCCAAAAATCCCAAAATTCATGGGAAATTCCATGGTTTTTAAAGGAAATCCTGCAGGGAACATGTCTGGAATTAATTCCCAAATTCCATGGGGAATTCTATGGGAAATTGTATGGAAAATTCCATGGGAAATTCCATTATTTTTAAAGGAAATCCTGCAGGGACACATGTGTGTAAGTGACTCCCAAAATTCCCAAAATTCCAGGGGAAATTCCATGGGAATTCCATGGTTTTTAAGGAAATCCTGCAGGGAACACATGTCTGGAATTAATTACCAAATTAGGAATTCTGTAGGAAATTCTATGGGAAATTCCATGGAAATTCTGTGATTTTTAGGGAAATCCTGCAGGGACACATGTGTGTAAATTATTCCCAAATTTGGAATTCCACACCCAGCTTAATGTCTCAATTAATTAATTCCAGACTCAATTTAATGCCTGTGAACTAATTAATTCCAGCCCAGTTTAATGAATAGGGATTAATTAATTCCAGACCAGTTTAATGCCTGTAAAGTAATTACTTCCAGACCCAGTTTGATGCCTGTAAATTAATTAATTCCAGACCCAACTTAATGAGTGGAGATTAATTCCAGACCAGTTTAATTCCTGTAAATTAATTAATTCCAACCCCAGTTTAATGAGTGAGAATTAATTCCAGCCCCAGTTTAATGCCTGTAAATTAATTAATTCCAGCGCCAGTTTAATTTCTCAATTAATTATTCCAGACCAGTTTAATGAGTGGGGATTAATTAATTCCAGCCCCAGTTTAATGCCTGTAAACTAATTAATTCCAGACCCAGTTTAATTTCTCAATTAATTAATTCCAGACCAGTTTAATTCCTGTTAATTAATTAATTCCAGCCCCAGTTTAATGCCTGTAAATTAATTAATTCCAGACCCAGTTTAATTTCTCAATTAATTAATTCCAGACCCAGTTTAATGAGTGGGGATTAATCATTTCTAGATCCAATTTAGTGTGGATGGATGAATTCCAGAGCCAATTAAATGAGTACAAGTTAATTAGCGAGATTTTAACAAGAAGGGATTAATTCCAGACCAGTCTAATGCCTGTAAATTAATTAATTCTAGATCCAGTTTAATGAGTAGGGATTAATTAATTCCAGCCCCAGTTTAATGCCTGTAAATTAATTAATTCCAGCCCCAGTTTATTGAGTGGAGATTAATTCCAGACCAGTTTAATTCCTGTAAATTAATTAATTCCAACCCCAGTTTAATGAGTGAGAATTAATTCCAGACCAGTTTAATGCCTGCAAAGTAATTAATTCCAGACCAGTTTAATGAGTGGGGATTAATTAATTCCAGACCAGTTTAATGCCTGTAAATTAATTAATTCCAGACCCAGTTTAATTTCTCAATTAATTATTCCACACCAGTTTAATGAGTGGGGATTAATCATTTCTAGATCCAGTTTAGTGTGGATGGATGAATTCCAGAGCCAATTAAATGAGTACAAATTAATTAGCTAGATTTTAACAAGTGGGGATTAATTCCAGACCAGTCTAATGCCTGTAAATTAATTAATTCTAGATCCAGTTTAATGAGTAGGGATTAATTAATTCCAGCCCCAGTTTAATGCCTGTTAATTAATTAATTCCAGACCCAGTTTAACATCTCAGTTAATTAATTCCAGCCCCAGTTTAATGCCTGTTAATTAATTAATTCCAGACCCAGTTTAACATCTCAGTTAATTAATTCCAGCCCCAGTTTAATGCCTGTAAACTAATTAATTCCAGCCCCAGTTTATTGAGTGGAGATTAATTCCAGACTCTGTTTAATGACTGTAAACTAATTATTCCAGACCTAGTTTAATGAGTGGGGATTAATTATTTCCAGCCCCAGATTAATATCTGTGAATTAATTAATTCCAGCCCCAGTTTAATGAGTGGAGATTAATTCCAGACCCAGTTTAATGACTGTAAATTAATTATTCCAGACCAGTTTAATGAGTGGGAATTAATTCCAGACCCAGTTTAATGCCTGCAAACTAATCAATTCCAGACCCAGTTTAATGAGTGGGGATTAATTAATTCCAGACCAGTTTAATGTCTCAATTAATTATTCCAGACCAGTTTAATGGGTGGGGTTTAATTAATTCCAGACCAGTTTAATGCCTGCAAAGTAATCAATTCCAGACCAGTTTAATGAGTGGGGATTAATTAATTCCAGACCAGTTTAATGCCTGTAAATTAATTAATTCCAGACCCAGTTTAATGAGTGGAGATTAATTCCAGACTCTGTTTAATGACTGTAAATTAATTATTCCAGACCAGTTTAATGAGTGGGAATTAATTCCAGACCCAGTTTAATGTCTGTAAAGTAATTAATTCCAGACCAGTTTAATGAGTGGGGTTTAATTAATTCCAGACCAGTTTAATGCCTGCAAAGTAATTAATTCCAGACCCAGTTTAATGAGTGGGGATTAATTAATTCCAGACCCAGTTTAATGTCTCAATTAATTATTCCAGACCAGTTTAATGAGTGGGGTTTAATTAATTCCAGACCCAGTTTAATGCCTGCAAAGTAATTAATTCCAGACCCAGTTTAATGAGTGGAGATTAATTCCAGACTCTGTTTAATGACTGGAAACTAATTAATTCCAGCTCCAGTTTAATGAGTGGAGATTAACTCCAGACTCTGTTTAATGCCTGTAAATTAATTAATTCCAGCCCCAGTTTAACATCTTAATTAAGTATTCCAGCCCCAGTTTAATGTCTGTAAATTAATTATTTCTAGATCCAATTTAGTGTGGATGGATTAATTCCAGACCCAATTAAATGAGTACAAATCAATTAGCGAGATTTTAACAAGTGGGGATTAATTCCAGACCAGATTAATGTCTGTAAATTAATTAATTCCAGACCCAACTTAATGAGTGGAGATTAATTCCAGACCCAGTTTAATGCCTGTAAATTAATTAATTCCAAACCCAGTTTAATTTCTCAATTAATTATTCCAGACCCAGTTTAATGAGTGGGGATTAATTAATTCCAGACCAGTTTAATGCCTGCAAAGTAATTAATTCCAGACCAGTTTAATGAGTGGGGATTAATTAATTCCAGCCCCAGTTTAATGCCTGTAAATTAATTAATCCCAGCCCCAGTTTAACATCTCAATTAATTATTCCAGACCCAGTTTAATGAGTGGGGATTAATTAATTCCAGACCCAGTTTAATGCCTGTAAAATAATTATTTCTAGATCCAATTTAGTGTGGATGGATTAATTCCAGACCCAGATTAATGCCTGTAAATTAATTAGTTCTAGATTTAGTTTAATGAGTGGAGATTAATTCCAGCCCCAGTTTAATGTCTGCAAAGTAATGAGTTCCAGACTCAGTTTAATGAATATAAATTAATTTATTCTAGCCCCAGCTTAATGTCTCAATTAATTATTCCAGACCCAGTTTAATGAGTAGGGATTAATTAATTCCAGCCTCAGTTTAATGCCTGCAAATTAATTAATCCCATCCCCACTTTAACACCCTAATTAACAATCCCATCCCTACTTTAACATCCCAATTAATTAATGCCATCCCCAGTTTAATAATTAATAATCCCATCCCCACTTTAACATCCCAATTAACTAATCCCATCCCCAGTTTAATAATTAATAATCCCATCCCCACTTTAACATCCCAATTAACTAATCCCATCCCCAGTTTAATAATTAATTAATTCCAGCCCCAGTTTACCATCCCAATTAACTAATTCCATCCCCAGTTCAACATCCCAATTAACAGTCCCAACCCCACTTAAACACCCCAATTAATTAATCCCATCCCCACTTTAACCCCCCAATTACCAACCCCACCCCCACTTTCCCACCCCAATCAATTAATTAATGACCCCAATCAACAATTACCAACCCCACCCCCTTCCCCACCCCGTCAATCAATCAATCAATCAACGGCCCCATTAACCACTGAGCTAATTAACCCTTCTTTCCCTCCCCGTTGCAGTACTGCTGCCCGGAGCTGGTGGAATTCCTGAAGAAACGCAAATCCCTGGATTCCGACGCCGCCCCTCCCCCCGCCAAAGCCCCCTCCCCCTGCCCGCCCCAGGCCCCGCCCACCCCCTGCCCCGCCCTCTGCCCCGCCCCCTGCCCCGCCCGCAGCCCCGCCCCCGCCCCGCGGCACACCTGAGGCAGGTGAGGGCGGGGCCGACCCCGCCCAGGCCAAGCTGATCATGCTGGTGGACGAGTTCTACTACGGGCGGGACGGCGGCAAGGGGGTGGCAGTGCCAGGCTGTCCCCGGGTGCCAACCTCCTTCAGGTGTCCCCACTGCACCAAGCGCCTCAAGAACAACATCAGGTGAGCATTGAGCCCAAAAAATCCCCAAAAATATCCTGGAGAAATAGGGGAATTGTCCGGGAATGGGATGGGAGTGATGGCAGTGATGAAAGGGTTAATGGGGACACAGGGAGTGGCAGTGCCAGGCTGTCCCCGGGTGCCAACCTCCTTCAGGTGTCCCCACTGCACCAAGCGCCTCAAGAACAACATCAGGTGAGTGACAGACTGGGAATTACCTGGGAATAATCCAGGGATAACCTGGGAATAACCTGGGAATGGGATGGCAGTGATGTAAGGGTTAATGGGGACACAGGGGGTGGCAGTGCCAGGCTGTCCCCGGGTGCCAACCTCCTTCCGGTGTCCCCACTGCACCAAGCGCCTCAAGAACAACATCAGGTGAGTGACAGACTGGGAAAAACCCCAAAAAATATCCTGGAATAATCCATGGATAACCTGGGAATGGGATGGCAGTGATGAAAGGGTTAATGGGGACACAGGGGGTGGCAGTGCCAGGCTGTCCCCAGGTGCCAACCTCCTTCAGGTGAGGAATTCTCCAGAAATAACCCCAAAAATACACCAGGAGTACCAGGTGTATCCCAAAAATTATCTGGGAATGAGCTGGGAATGTGTGGAATGTGAATTTTCTCAGGTTGAGAATCTGAATTCCTCAAAAATAACCCCAAAAATGTGGATTTTCCCAGGATGAAAATCCAAATTCTCCACAAAAACCCCAAAAAGTGAATTTTCCCAGCGTGAGAATCTGAATTCTCAAAAAATAACCCCAAAAATACACCAGGAATGAGCTGGGAATGTGTGGAGTGTGAATTTTCCCAGGATGAGAATCTAAATTCTCAAAAAATAAACCCAAAAATATGAATTTTCCCAGGATGAAAGTCTAAATTCTCCACGAGTAACCCCAAAAATCCACCAGAAATGACCTGAAAATGACCTGGGAATGACCCAGGAATACAGAAATTGTAGATTTTCCCAGGATGAGAATCTGATTTCTCCAGAAATAACCCCAAAAATACGGATTTTCCCAGCATGAGAATCTGAATTCCTCAAAAATAACCCCAAAAATGTGAATTTTCCCAGGATGAGAATCTGAATTCTCAAAAAATAACCCCAAAAATACACCAGGAATGAGCTGGGAATGCGTGAGGTGAATTTTCTCAGGATGAGAATCTGAATTCTCCACAAATAACCCCAAAAGTGTGGATTTTTCCAGGATGAAAATCCAAATTCTCCAAAAATAACTCCAAAAATGTGAATTTTCCTGGGTTTAAAATCTAAATTCTCAAAAAATAACCTCAAAAATTCCCCAGAAATGACCTGAAAATGACCTGAAAATGACCCAGAAACATGGGAATTTCAGTTTTTCCCAGGATTTGCCTCAGAAATCCCATGAAATTTTGGGAATTCTCCTGCAGGTTCATGAACCATGAACCCCAAAAATGTGAATTTTTCCAGGATAAAAATCTCAATTCTCAAAAAAAACCCCAAAAATTCACCAGAAATTCACCAGAAATGACCCAAAAATGACCCAGAAACACGGGAATTCCCGTTTTTCCCAGGATTTGCCTCCGAAATCCCATGAAATGTTGGGAATTTCTCTGCAGGTTCATGAACCACATGAAGCACCACGTGGAGCTGGACCAGCATGAGAATCCAAATTCTCCACAAATAACCCCAAAAATACCCCAAAAATGACCTGGAAACGACCCAGAAACACAGGAAATGTAACTTTCCTTAGGATTAGACCCCAGAATTTCGGGAATTCCATGAATTTTGGGAATTTCCCTGCAGATTCATGAACCATGAACCCCAAAAATGTGAATTTTCCCAGGACGAAAATCTCAACTCCTAAAAAAAACCCCCAAAAATTCACCAAAAATTCACCAGAAACGACCCAGGACCACAGGAATTTCAGTTTTTCCCAGGATTTGACTCAGAAATCCCATGAATTTCAGGAATTCTCTCCCCCCTGCAGGTTCATGAACCCCAAAAATGTGAATTTTCCCAGGATAAAAATCTCAATTCTCAAAAAAAACCCCAAAAATTCACCCGAAACGACCCAGGACCACATGAATTCCCCTTTTTCCCAGGATTTGCCTCCGAAATTCCCTGAAATGTTGGGAATTTCTCTGCAGGTTCATGAACCACATGAAGCACCACGTGGAGCTGGACCAGCATGAGAATCCAAATTCTCTGAAAATAACCCCAAAAATACCCCAAAAATGACCTGGAAACGACCCAGAAACACAGGAATTGTAACTTTCCTTAGGATTAGACCCCAGAATTTCGGGAATTCCATGAATTTTGGGAATTTCCCTGCAGATTCATGAACCACGAACCCCAAAAATGTGAATTTTCCCAGGATAAAAATCTTAATTCTCCACAAAAAAATCCAAAAATACCCCAAAAATTCACAAAAAATGACCCAAAAATGACCCAGAAACACGGGAATTCCCGTTTTTCCCAGGATTTGCCTCTGAAATCCCATGAAATGTTGGGAATTTCTCTGCAGGTTCATGAACCACATGAAGCACCACGTGGAGCTGGACCAGCATGAGAATCCAAATTCTCTGAAAATAACCCCAAAAATACCCCAAAAATGACCTGGAAACGACCCAGAAACACAGGAAATGTAACTTTCCTTAGGATTAGACCCCAGAATTTCGGGAATTCCATGAATTTTGGGAATTTCCCTGCAGGTTCATGAACCATGAACCCCAAAAATGTGAATTTTCCCGGGTTGAAAATCCAAATTCTCCACAAAAAATCCAAAATTACCCCAAAAATTCACAAAAAATGACCTGAAAACGACCCAGAAATAGAGGAATTGTAGATTTTCCCAGGATGAGAATCTAAATTCTGCAAAACTAACCCCAAAAATGTGAATTTTTCCAGGATGAGAATCCAAATTCTCCACAAAAACCCCCAAAAATACCCCAAAAATTCACAAAAAAAGACCTGGAAACGACCCAGGACCACATGAATTCCCCTTTTCCCCAGGATTTGTCTCCAAAATCCCCTGAAATTTGGGAATCCCCTGAAATGTTGGGAATTTCTCTGCAGGTTCATGAACCACATGAAGCACCACGTGGAGCTGGACCAGCAGAACGGCGAGGTCGACGTTCACACCATCTGCCAGCACTGCTACAGGACCTTCAGCACTCCCTTCCAGCTCCAGTGCCACCTGGAGAACGTCCACAGCCCCTACGAGTCCTCCAGTAGGAATTCGGGGATTTTGGGGAATTTTGGGGGTTGTTTGGGAATTTTTTGGGGAGTTTTAGCCTAAATTTGGGATTTTTGGGGATTTTTTTTATTATTTTTTGGGGATTTTTTTTGGAATTTTTGGGAATTTTTTGGATTTTTTGGGGTTTTTTGATTTTTTTGGGAATTTTTTGGGAATTCTTAGCCTAAATTTGGGAATTTTGGGGGATTTTTGGGAATTTTTGGGGATCTTTTGGGGATTTTTTGGGATTTTTTGGGGAATTTTTGGGGATTTTTTTTGATTTTTAAAAAAATTTTTTGGAATTTTTTTTGATTTTGGGGAACTTTTGGGGAATTTTTGGGGAACATTTCATAATTTTTCCGAATTTTTGGGATTTTTTGGAGAATTTTTTGGGAATTTTTTTTTAAATTTTGGGGAGTTTTAGGCATTTTTTGGGAATTTTTGGGGAATTTTTTTTTGAATTTTTGGGGAATTTTTAGCCCAAATTTGGGATTTTTTGGGGTGATTTCACCCCAAACTCCATCCAGGTTTCTCCTCTCCACTCCCTTCCAGCTCCAGTGCCACCTGGAGAACGTCCTCAGCCCCTAGCAGTCCTCCAGTAGGAATTCTGGGATTTTGGGGAATTTTGGGGGTTATTTGGGAATTTTTTGGGGAGTTTTAGCCTAAATTTGGGATTTTTGGGGAATTTTGGGGGATTTTTTTTTTTGATTTTTTGGGGATTTTTTTGGAATTTTTGGGAATTTTTTTGATTTTTTGGGGTTTTTTTGAATTTTTTGGAATTTTTTGGGAATTCTTAGCCTAAATTTGGGAATTTTTGGGGATTTTTTGGGGATTTTTTGGGGAATTTTTTTTTTATTTTTTTGGATTTTTTTTTTAATTTTGGGGTTATTTCGGATTTTTTGGGGAATTTTTGGGGAATATTTCGTAATTTTTCCGAATTTTGGGGATATTTTTGGGGAATTTTTGGGATTTTTCGGAATTTATGGGGATTTTTTTTTTTGAATTTTTGGGGAATTTTTAGCCCAAATTTGGGATTTTTTGGGGTGATTTCACCCCAAACTCCATCCAGGTTTCTCCTCTCCACTCCCTTCCAGCTCCAGTGCCACCTGGAGAACGTCCTCAGCCCCTAGCAGTCCTCCAGTAGGAATTCTGGGATTTTGGGGATTTTTTGGGGATTTTTGGGGATTTTTTTAGCTTAAATTTGGGAATTTTTTTGAATTTTTGGGGATTTTTTCTGAATTTTTGGGGATTTTTGGGAAATTTTTTTGAATTTTTTGGAATTTTTTGAATTTTTTGGAATTTTTTGGGGAATTTTTAGCCTAAATTTGGGAATTTTTGGGGATTTTTTTGGGAATTTTTGGGGAATTTTTTGGGAATTTTTTTGGATTTTTTGGGGAATTTTTGGGAATTTTTTGGGATTTTTTAAAAAATTTTTTGGAATTTTTTTTTAATTTTGGGGAACTTTTGGGGAATTTTTGGGGGATTTTTGGGGATTTTTTTTGGAAGTTTTTCAGAATTTTTTGGGGAATTTTTTCAGAATTTTTTGGGGAATTTTGGGGGTTTTTTGGGGATTTTTTTTTTTTGAATTTTGGGGAATTTTGGGGAAGTTTTGGGGATTTGGGGGGAATTTTTTTTGATTTTTGGGGAATTTTTTTTTTTGAATTTTGGGGATTTTTTAGGCTTTGGGAATTTTTGGGGAATTTTTTGGGGAGTTTTTTGGAATTTTTGGGGGACTTTTTGGGGAATTTTTGGGGATTTTTTTGGAATTTTTTGGGATTTTTTGGGAATTTTTTGGGGGAATTTTTGGAGGGAATTTTTGGAGGGAATTTTTGGGGATTTTTGGGGAATTTTTTGGGGAATTCTTGGGATTTTTTTTGGGAATTATTAGGGAATTATTAGGCCAAATTTGGGATTTTTGGGGAATTTCTGTAGGGAGAGTTGTTGCTCTGTCCCATCTTTGGTGATTTCACCCCAAACCTCATCCGGGATCCACCTGGAGATCATCCTCAGCCCCTCACAGTCCATCAGTCAGTGATAGTCCTGCTTTTTTGGGGAATTTTTTGGGAATTTTTATCCTGAGTTTGGGATTTTTTGGGAGAGTTGTCACTCTGCCCTTGTGGTTTTGGTGATTTCACCCCAAATCCCATTCAGGTTTCTCCTCTTTTCCCCATTTTTCCCTATTTTCCCCCATTTTCCCCCCATTTTCCCCATTTTTTTCCCATTTTTTTCCCCTTTCCCACCCCTTTCCCACCCCTCAACCTCCTCAATTCCCCCCAAATCCCACAATTTCCCCCAAACCCCAACAATTCCCCCCAAATCCCACAATTTCCCCCAAACCCCAACAATTCCCCCCAAATCCCACATTTTCCCCCAACTCCCCAATATTTCCCCAAATCCTGACGATAATTTCCCCCAATCCCAATAATTTCCCCCAAATTCTGACAATAATTCCCCCAAACCCCAATAATCCCCCCAAATCCCCTCGATTTTTCCCAAAATCCTGATTATTTTCCCCGTTTTCTGCAGCCAAGTGCAAGATCTGTGAGTGGGCGTTCGAGAGCGAGCCGCTCTTCCTGCAGCACATGAAGGACACCCACAAGCCTGGGGAGATGCCCTACGTCTGCCAGGTGAGAATTCCCGGGATTTTGGGGATGGAATTCCAGGGAAAAATAAAAAAAATTCCAGGTAGAAAAAATTCCCACGATTTGGGACAAAAAATCCTGGATTTTTGGGCCAAAAAATGTGATTTTTGCCTCGAAAACTGCCTGGAAAAGCTCTGGAATGATTCCCTGAGATACCCTAGGTGTGCCAGGTGAGAATTCCCGGGATTTTGGGGATGGAATTCCAGGGAAAACATGGAAAATTCCAGGTAGAAAAAATTCCCAGGATTTGGCACCGAAAATCCTGGCTTTTGGGGCCAAAAAATGTGATTTTTGCCATGAAAACTCCTCAAAAATGACTCTGTAAGATGCCCTAGGTGTGCCAGGTGAGAGAATTCCCGGGATTTTGGGGATGGAATTCCAGGGAAAACATGGAAAATTCCAGGTAGAAAAAATTCCCAGGATTTGGGACAAAAAAATCCTGGTTTTTGGGCCAAAAAATGTGATTTTTGCCTCCAAAACTACTTCAAAAACCTCTGCAGTGATTGCCTGAGATGCCCTAGGTGTGCCAGGTGAGAAATCCCGGGATTTTGGGATGGAATTCCAGGGAAAAATAAAAAAAAATTATAGGAGAACTCCAGGAGACCTTGGAGAAAAAATTCCCAAGATTTTGGGCCAAAAAATGTGATTTTTGCCTCCAAAACCACCTCAAAAATGACTCTGTAAGATGCCCTAGGTGTGCCAGGTGAGAGAAATCCTGGGATTTTGGGGCTAAAATTCCATGGGAAAATACAGAAAATTCCAGGGGAATTCCAGGAGGCCTTGGGGAGAAAAAATCCACACAATTTGGCACCAAAAATGTGATTTTTGCCTTCAAAACGACTTCAGCAACCTTCAGAATGATTCCCTGAGGTGCTCGAGGTGTGCCAGCTGAGAGAGAGAGAATTCCCAGGATTTTGGGATGGAATCCCATGGAATTCATCCCAAATTTTCCCATTTTCCAGCTGTTTCAGTCCCATTCCTCCCATTAATTGTGATTTTCCCACATCCAGCTGTTGAAATGACCCAAAATCCAGGATTTTTCCCTATTTATCAGGATTTTCCCACATCCCATTGCCAAAATGACCCAAATCCATGGATTTCATCCCAAATTTTCCAGGTGTTTCAACCCCATTCCTCCCATTAATTCTGATTTTCCCACATCCAGATGCTGAAATGACCCAAAATCCTGGATTTTTTCCCTGTTTATCAGGATTTTCCCACATCCCACTACTGAAATAACCCAAATCCATGGATTGAATCCCAAATTTTCCTGTTTTCCAGGTGTTTCAATCCCATTCCTCCCATTAATTCTGATTTTCCCACATCCAGCTGCTGAAATGACCCAAAATCCTGGATTTTCTCCCTATTTATCAGGATTTTCCCACATCCAGATGCTGAAATGACCCAAATCCATGGATTTCATCCCAAATTTTCCCGTTTTCCAGGTGTTTCAATCCCATTTATCCCATTAATTGTGATTTTCCCACATTCTGCTGCCAAAATGACCCAAAATCCAGGATTTTTTCCATATCCTGATGATGAAATGACCCAAATCCATGGATTTCATCCCAAATTTTCCAGGTGTTTCAATCCCATTCCTCCCATTAATTGTGATTTTCCCACATCCTGCTGCCAAAATGACCCAAAATCTGAATTTTTTCCATATCCTGGTTGTGAAATGACCCAAATCCATGGAATTCATCCCAAATTTTCCCATTTTCCAGCTGTTTCAGTCCCATTCCTCCCATTAATTGTGATTTTCCCACATCCAGATGCTGAAATGACCCAAAATCCAGGATTTTTCCCTATTTATCAGGATTTTCCCACATCCCATTGCCAAAATGACCCAAATCCATGGATTTCACCCCAAATTTTCCCGTTTTCCAGGTGTTTCAGTCCCACTCATCCCATTAATTGTGATTTTCCCACATCCAGCTGCTGAAATGACCCAAAATCCAGGATTTTTTCCATATCCTGATTGTGAAATGACCCAAATCCATGGATTTCATCCCAAATTTTCCCATTTTCCAGGTGTTTCAATCCCATTCCTCCCAAAATCCAGGATTTTTCCCTATTTATCAGGATTTTCCCACATCCCACTACTGAAATAACCCAAATTCCTGGATTGAATCCCAAATTTTCCCATTTTCCAGCTGTTCCAATCCCATTCATTCCTCTATTCCTAGCTGAAGTCACTTCCAGATGTTCCACTAGGACATTTCTCACCCATAAATCCTCCTGAAATCACCCAAAATCGGGATTTTTTCCCCATTAATTCCCAAAATGACCCAAATCCATGGAATTTTTGGATTTCCCAGGTGTGCCAGTACCGTTCATCCCTCTATTCCTGGCTGAATTAACTTCCAGATGCTCCATGAGGACAATTTCACCCCAAATCCATGGATTTTCCCACATCCTGCTGCCGAAATCACCCAAAATCTGGGATTTTCTTCCTATTAATCAGCAGTTTTTCCCCATTAATTCCCAAAATGACACAAATCCATGGAATTAATCCAAATTTTCCCATTTCCCAGGTGTTTCAATCCCACTCATCCCTCTATTCGGAGGTTCACAGTCACTTCTCACCCACAAATCCTGCCGAAATCACCCAAAATCGGGATTTTTCCATATCCTGATTGTGTAATGACCCAAATCCATGGAATTTTTGGATTTCATCCCAAATTTTCCCATTCCCAGGTGTGCCAGTACTGTTCATCCCTCTATTCTGAGGTGGACAGTCACTTCAGGATGCTCCACAAGGACATTTCTCACCCATAAATCCTCCTGAAATCACCCAAAATCCCAGATTTTTTCCCCTTTAATTCCCAAAATGACCCAAATCCATGGAATTTTTGGCTTTCCCAGGTGTTTCAATCCCATTCATCTCTCTATTCCAAGGTGGACAGTCACTTCCAGATGCTCCACAAGGACACTTTTCACCCATAAATCCTGCCGAAATCACCCAAAATCCTGCTGAAATCACCCAAAATCCCGGATTTTTTCCCAAATCCATGGATTTTTCCCATTCCCAGGTGTGCCAGTACCGTTCCTTGCTCTATTCCGAGGTGGACAGTCACTTCAGGATGCTGCACGAGGACACTTCTCACCCCCAAATCCATGGATTTTTGCACATCCTGCTGCCAAAATGACCCAAAATCCCAGATTTTTCCCCTTTAATTCCCAAAATGACCCAAATCCATGGAATTTTTCCCATTTCCCAGGTGTGCCAGTACCGTTCATCCCTCTATTCTGAGGTTCACAGTCACTTCCAGATGCTCCACAAGGACACTTTTCACCCATAAATCCTCCTGAAATCACCCAAAATCCTGCCGAAATCACCCAAAATCCCAGATTTTTTCCCCTTTAATTCCCAGAATGACACAAATCCATGGATTTCATCCCAAATTTTCCCATTTCCCAGGTGTTTCAATCCCATTCCTCACTCCATTCCAAGGTTCACAGTCACTTCAGGACACTTCTCACCCATAAATCCTCCTGAAATCACCCAAAATCGGGATTTTTTCCCCATTAATTCCCAAAATGACCCAAATCCATGGAATTTTTGGCTTTCCCAGGTGTGCCAGTACTGTTCATCCCTCTATTCCAAGGTGGACAGTCACTTCAGGATGCTGCACAAGGACACTTCTCACCCATAAATCCTCCTGAAATCACCCAAAATCCTGCTGAAATCACCCAAAATCCCACATTTTTTCCCAAATCCATGGATTTTTCCCATTCCCAGGTGTGCCAGTACCGCTCCTTGCTCTATTCCGAGGTGGACAGCCATTTCAGGATGCTGCACGAGGACACTTCTCACCCCCAAATCCATGGATTTTTTTCATTTTCTGATGCTGAAATGACCCAAAATCGGGATTTTTTTCCCCATTAATTCCCAAAATGACCCAAATCCATGGAATTTTTGGATTTCCCAGGTGTTTCAATCCCATTTATCTCTCTATTCCTCGCTGAAGTCTCTTCCAGATGTTCCACAAGGACACTTCTCACCCATAAATCCTCCTGAAATCACCCAAAATCCTGCTGAAATCACCCAAAATCCAGGATTTTTTCCCAAATCCATGGAATTTTTGGCTTTCCCAGGTGTGCCAGTACCGCTCCTCGCTGTACTCCGAGGTGGACAGTCACTTCAGGATGCTGCACGAGGACACTTCTCACCCCCAAATCCATGGATTTTTGCACATCCTGCTCCTGAAATGACCCAAAATCCCAGATTTTTTCCCCATTAATTCCCAAAATGACCCAAATCCATGGAATTTTTGGCTTTCCCAGGTGTGCCAGTACTGTTCATCCCTCTATTCCGAGGTGGACAGTCACTTCAGGATGCTGCACAAGGACACTTCTCACCCATAAATCCTCCTGAAATCACCCAAATCCTGCCGAAATGACCCAAAATCCCGGATTTTTTCCCAAATCCATGGAATTTTTGGCTTTCCCAGGTGTGCCAGTACCGCTCCTCGCTGTACTCCGAGGTGGACAGCCACTTCAGGATGCTGCACGAGGACACTCGGCACCTGCTCTGCCCTTACTGCCTCAAGGTGTTCAAGAACGGCAACGCCTTCCAGCAGCACTTCATGAGGCACCAGGTGGGATTTGGGGGGAAAAATGGGAAAAACTGGGATTTTGGGATGGAAAAATGGGAAAAAATGGGATTTTGGGGTGGAAAAATGGGATTTTGGGAGGGAAAAAATGGGGTTTTCCTAGGAAAAAATGGGATTTTGGGAGGGAAAAATATGGTTTTTCTGGAAAAAATGGGGTTTTGGGTGGAATTCCCAACCTTCCAGCAGCACTTCATGAGGCACCAGGTGGGATTTGGGGGGAAAAATGGGATTTTGGGATGGAAAAATGGGAAAAAATGGGATTTTGGGATGGAAAAATATGGTTTTTCTGGAAAAAATGGGGTTTTGGGTGGAATTCCCAACCTTCCAGCAGCACTTCATGAGGCACCAGGTGGGATTTGGGGAAAAATGGGAAAAACTGGGATTTTGGGATGGAATTTCGGGGTGTTCGGATGAAAAAATGGGATCTCAGCCTGGAATTTCATGGTTTTCACCAACAAAAGTAGGATTTTGGGATGGAAAAATGGGGTTTTCCTAGGAAAAAATGGGATTTTGGGGTAGCAGGAATGGGGTTTTTCTGGAAAAAATGGGATTTTGGGATGGAATTCTGGGGTTTTCAGCAGAAAATGTAGGGTTTTGGTCTGAAATTCCATGGTTTTCCTAGGAAAAAATGGGATTTTGGAGTGGAAAAAATGGTATTTCAGCCCGAAATCCCATGGTTTTCATGGGAAAAAATGGGATTTCAGCATGGAATTCCATGGATTTCATTGGAAAAAAAATAGGATTTAAAAAAATCTTTAATGATAATAATTGATTAATGACTGACTAATTATTAATTAGTAATTAAAGTTGGGTTTTCCTGGCACTTCCAGGTTTGCAGAAACCTCATCTTAAAACTACTTACTTAATTAATTATAATTATTATAATAGCACTACTACTTAATTAATTAATTAATTAATTTCAAAATCGAATTTAAACTTAAAACTCAACCGAAAAATCCAATAACAAAAATCAAATGAAATTAAGATTTAATAACTTCAATTAATTAGTTCAAACCTTTCGATTTTATCAGGAACTTCGGGAAGAAAAATCAACTTTAAAGCAGAAAAAAATCCGATTTTTTCGCTTTTTTCCCCCATTTTTAACCCGAATTTCGCCGCGTTTTTTCCCCTAATCGATCCCTAATTAATGATTAATTAATTATTAATGAATTCTGATTAATTTCCCTGCAGAAGAAGAGTGTTTACCACTGCAACAAGTGCAGGCTGCAGTTCCTGTTCGCCAAGGACAAGATTGAGCACAAGCTGCAGCATCACAAAACCTTCCGCAAGCCCAAGCAGCTCGAGGGGCTCAAGCCTGGCACCAAGGTGGGGATTTGGGGAGTTTTTGGGAATTTTGGGAGCTGGGGAAAATATTGGGGTTTTTTGGGATTTTTGGGGATTTTTTGGGGATTTTTTAGGGTTTTTTTGGGGTTTTTTTTTGATTTTTTGGGGTTTTTTGAGGAATTTTTTTGAGGTTTTTTTAAATTATTTATTTGGTTTTTTAAGGGATTTATTGGGTTTTTTAAAGGGATTTATTGGGTTTTTTTAAGGGATTTATTGGGGTTTTTTTGGTTTTTTTTTTTGCATTTTTTAAGGGATTTTTTTGATTTTTTAAGGATTTTTTGGGGGTTTTTTGGGATTTTTTTTGTGGGATTTATTGGGATTTTTTAGGAGATTTTTGTGGGCTCAAGCCTGGCACCAAGGTGGGGATTTGGGGAGTTTTTGGGAATTTTGGGAGCTGGGGAAAATATTGGGGTTTTTTGGGATTTTTTGGGATTTTTTTGGGATTTTTTGGGGGATTTTTGGGGATTTTTTTTTGATTTTTTAAGGGTTTTTTTTTTATTTTTTGGGTTTTTTGAGGGATTTGTAGAGTTTTTTTTTAATTATTTATTTGTTTTTTTAAGGGATTTTTTGAGGTTTTTTAAGGGATTTATTGGGGTTTTTTTGGGTTTTTTTTTTGCTTTTTTTAAGGGATTTTTTTATTTTTTAAGGATTTTTTGGGGGTTTTTTGGGATTTTTTTGTGGGATTTATTGGGATTTTTTAGGAGATTTTTGTGGGCTCAAGCCTGGCACCAAGGTGGGGATTTGGGGAGTTTTTGGGAATTTTGGGAGCTGGGAAAAATATTGGGATTTTTTGGGATTTTTGGGGATTTTTTGGGGATTTTTTAGGGTTTTTTTGGGGTTTTTTTTTGATTTTTTGGGGTTTTTTGAGGAATTTTTTTGAGGTTTTTTTAAATTATTTATTTGGTTTTTTAAGGGATTTATTGGGTTTTTTAAAGGGATTTATTGGGTTTTTTTAAGGGATTTATTGGGGTTTTTTGGTATTTTTTTTTGCTTTTTTTAAGGGATTTTTTTGATTTTTTTAAGGATTCTTTGGGGGTTTTTTGGGATTTTTTTGTGGGATTTATTGGGATTTTTTAGGAGATTTTTGTGGGCTCAAGCCTGGCACCAAGGTGGGGATTTGGGGAGTTTTTGGGAATTTTGGGAGCTGGGGAAAATATTGGGATTTTTTGGGATTTTTTGGGGGTTTTTTTGGGGTTTTTGGAGGTTTTTTTGGGATTTTTTTGGGTTTTTTAAGGGATTTTTTTTTGTTTTTTGAGGAATTTTTTTGATTTTTTTTTTCAATTATTTATTTGGTTTTTTAAAGGATTTTTTGCTTTTTTTAAGGGATTTATTGGGTTTTTTTAAGGGATTTATTGGGGTTTTTTGGTATTTTTTTTTGCTTTTTTTAAGGGATTTTTTTGATTTTTTAAGGATTTTTTGGGGTTTTTTAGGATTTTTTTGTGGGATTTATTGGGATTTTTTAGGAGATTTTTGTGGGCTCAAGCCTGGCACCAAGGTGGGGATTTTGGGAGTTTTGGGGAATTTTGGGAGCTGGGGAAAATATTGGGGTTTTTTGGGATTTTTTGGGATTTTTTTTGGGATTTTTTGGGGGATTTTTGGGGATTTTTTTTTGATTTTTTAAGGTTTTTTTTTTATTTTTTTGGGTTTTTTGAGGGATTTGTAGAGTTTTTTTTTAATTATTTATTTGGTTTTTTAAGGGATTTTTTGAGGTTTTTTAAGGGATTTATTGGGGTTTTTTTGGGTTTTTTTTTTGCTTTTTTTAAGGGATTTTTTTATTTTTTAAGGATTTTTTGGGGGTTTTTTTGGGATTTTTTGGTGGGATTTATTGGGATTTTTTAGGAGATTTTTGTGGGCTCAAGCCTGGCACCAAGGTGGGAATTTTGGGAGTTTTTGGGAATTTTGGGAGCTGGGGAAAATATTGGGATTTTTTGGGATTTTTTGGGGGTTTTTTGGGGTTTTTTTGGGATTTTTTTGTGGGATTTATTGGGATTTTTTAGGAGATTTTTGTGGGCTCAAGCCTGGCACCAAGGTGGGGATTTTGGGAGTTTTTGGGAATTTTGGGAGCTGGGGAAAATATTGGGTTTTTTGGGGATTTTTTGGGGTTTTTTTGGGGGTTTTTGGAGGTTTTTTTGGGATTTTTTTTGGGTTTTTTAAGGGATTTTTTTTTTGGTTTTTTGAGAGATTTTTTTGATTTTTTTTTCAATTATTTATTTGGTTTTTTAAAGGACTTTTTGGTTTTTTTAAGGGATTTATTGGGTTTTTTTGTTTTTTTTTTTGCTTTTTTTAAGGGATTTTTTTATTTTTTAAGGATTTTTTGGGGGTTTTTTGGGATTTTTTTGTGGGATTTATTGGGATTTTTTAGGAGATTTTTTTGTGGACTCAAGCCTGGCACCAAGGTGGGGAATTTTGGAATTTTGGGGAATTTTGGGAGCTGGGGAAAATATTGGGGTTTTTTGGGATTTTTTGGGGGTTTTTTGGGGTTTTTGGAGGTTTTTTTGGGATTTTTTTGGGTTTTTTAAGGGATTTTTTTTTGTTTTTTGAGAGATTTTTTTGATTTTTTTTTCAATTATTTATTTGGTTTTTTAAAGGATTTATTGGGTTTTTTAAAGGGATTTATTGGGTTTTTTTAAGGGATTTATTGGGGTTTTTTGGTTTTTTTTTTGCTTTTTTTAAGGCATTTTTTTGATTTTTTAAGGATTTTTTGGGGGTTTTTTGGGATTTTTTGGTGGGATTTATTGGGATTTTTTAGGAGATTTTTGTGGGCTCAAGCCTGGCACCAAGGTGGGGATTTTGGGAGTTTTGGGGAATTTTGGGAGCTGGGGAAAATATTGGGTTTTTTGGGGATTTTTTGGGGGTTTTTTTGGATTTTTTTGGGGTTTTTTTGGGGTTTTTGGAGGTTTTTTTTGGGATTTTTTGGGGTTTTTTAAGGGATTTTTTGGAGGTTTTAAAAAATTATTTATTTGTTTTTTTGAGGGATTTTTTGAGGTTTTTAAGGCATGTATTGGATTTTTTTAAAGGAATTTTTTTTTGGTTTTTCAGGGATTTTTTTGCTTTTTTTTAAGAGATTTTTTGATTTTTTAAGGATTTTTTTTGGTTTTTTGAGGGATTTTTTGTGGGATTTATTGGGATTTTTTAGGAGATTTTTGTGAGATCAAACCTGGGATCAAGGTGGGAAATTTGGGAATTTTGGGGAGTTTTTGGGAGTTTTGGGGTGGTGGGGAAAATACTGGGATTTTTTTGGATTTTTTGGGGGTTTTTCTTTGGATTTTAAGGGTTTTTTTAGGGATTTTTTAAGAGGTTTTTTTTGGGATTTTTTTTTATTTTTAAGGGGTTTTTTTGGGTTTTTTACAGGTTTTTTTGGGATTTATTTGGTTTTTTAAGGGTTTTTTTTTATTATTTTTTAAGGGGTTTTTTGGGTTTTTTAAAAGGGATTTATTGGTTTTTTTAAGACATTTTTTGTGGGATTTAGTGAGTTTTTTAAGGAATTCATTGGCGTTTTTTGGTGGGATTTATTAGGAGATTTTTGTGGGCTCAAGCCTGGCACCAAGGTGGGGATTTTGGGAATTTTTGGGAATTTTGGGAGCTGGGGAAAATATTGGGTTTTTTTGGGGATTTTTTGGGGTTTTTTTGGGATTTTTTTTGGTTTTTTAAGGGATTTTTTTGATTTTTTAAGGGATTTTTTTTTGTTTTTTGAGAGATTTTTTTGATTTTTTTTTCAATTATTTATTTGGTTTTTTAAAGGATTTTTTGGTTTTTTTAAGGGATTTATTGGGGTTTTTTTTGTTTTTTTTTTTGCTTTTTTAAAGGGATTTTTTTGATTTTTTAAGGATTTTTTGGGGTTTTTTGGGATTTTTTTGTGGGATTTATTGGGATTTATTAGGAGATTTTTGTGGGCTCAAGCCTGGCACCAAGGTGGGAAATTTGGGAATTTTGGGGATTTTGGGAGCTGGGAAAAATATTGGGGTTTTGTTTTGATTTTTTGGGATTTTTTGGGTTTTTTGGGGATTTT